>RDPX01000035.1:3421525-3441725 GCA_003991215.1 Morbakka virulenta
TAGATGCATAAATGGATAGATTGATAGATGGATAGATGGTTAGATTGTTAGATGGTTAGATGGTTAGATGGTTAGATGGTTAGATGCTTAAATGGATAGATGGATAGATTAGCTTTAATGACTATGTGTTCGTATAAACCAACGTTTAACTTAATTATGCAATTTATGTGCCATACAATTGACCTTTTTGCTGATTAATCAACCTATTGACGCTACGTCTTTGTGTTTTATATTGACAGCAAATATATCTATACATCTATTTACCTATAAAATACAACTACATGTTTGTGTGTTTGTGCCTATATATACCTTGCGTAGATCTACAAATGAACTTTATCAGGCCACCAGCCTATGTTATTGTTTTCATTGAAAATAGTTGTTAATAAATGGTAAGTCATTGAATTGTGGACATGTTTGAATTGTCTAGTCGTGATCACGCTAACCGGAAAAAGATGGACAATATCGAAATTCGATTATTTTATCCATTTATTGGCCTACTAACTTTGGAAGCTAAATTCTTACCCTTTCTGTTTCAGAAAGTCTTTAAACTGCAAAAAGTACCATCAGTACCATCAGAAACAGTTACAGCTGCCTCCTGCCTCCTTTACCCGGAAAAATCGAATTCGACTTTGTTGCCACAGGCAACATGTCTGTTGAAACGACCTAGTTTAGTAACTTTGTGTGTAGTACCGTCAATCCAAGCCGAAAATATTTAAATGTTATTCGTATAAACATCTTTATTCTAGTGTGCAGATTAGATAAAATTAAAACACATGCACCAACTGATCATGTACCAGCTTAAGCTTTCGAAGTACATGATTACTTAAATATTTGCTAATACATTCCGTTTCTCGCCGTTCTAGCAAGATAGCTTCAAGTTTTGTTATGGAACAGAAATTTCTACAAGAGACTGGGATTCTGGCTCCCTGCGAAATGAGAAATGAAACGATGAATAACGAGTAATAACTTTACTCTCAGAAGCTCTAAACTATAAGATGCAAAAGTAGTGTCACATAATTTGTTGTATATTTATTTGAAAAGTCTAGCAAAATTGTGAGAGTGGAAAGGAGTATAAAATAATAAGAGTCTGAGGAGAATTAGTGAGTTTTTGTCTGCCTGCAAGGCTGTTTGTGCTGCAATCTTGGAGCTCCTACCGACCATTCAAGCTGGATGACAGAGAGCCATCTACTACTACTACTACTACTACTACTACTACTACTATACGACTCCAGTAGGTGTCAAGTGGAGAACAAGGGAAATATGGCTAAAAGTTATCAAAAAACCTTAATATCATAAAATGACGATTTAGAAATTAGATTTCAAACAAGTAACAACAAGGAAAAACTATACAAAACTCAAAAAAACTAGATGAGTTCGGTAGGAAAATATGAAAAAGATGCTAGTTAGTTTTGAAATGTTTTCAGTTCTAGTCATATCTGGACATCAAATTGCAGTGGTTATTTCTATAGATATTTCTCAAAAATTTGATAATATAAAGCTCTCAAAGAAACACATTTTGTGATTTATCTATCCTGATATGATCATATTCATTGAATAGCACCAATCGCAATATTTGTTAATGCATGAATGGGAAACATGCTGCAATGACGCTTGCAAATACTTTTACAATCAAGTATTCACCTTAAATGCTCCTTTTTCAAGGTCATGACCTCTAGATTTAGCAATGTCTAAAATAAATACACTTCAAAATGGCATTGCATCATTAGACAGTGCGGATGATCTAATTCTAGAGATGAACTAACTCTAATTAAATAATTATAATTATAATATATTATAATATATATATATAATATAATTATATTATAATTTAAACTAATGATACTTCAATTGTCAGTTAAACTCGTTTAGATAGTAAAACTCTTATATTATATCAATTCTATTCAAATTCTTTTTAATAATTTTCAGTGTTAAAAACACTATGGTATCACTAAAATGTTTTAGAGCAGACTAGAAAAATTCCTCTAAGAAAGAGATACGTTAGAATTTGAAATTAAACAAAAAAAGACAGAAGAAGGCAGATTTTGATGACACAAATTGAAAAATGGGTAAAATTGTTTTGCTTCTATTATTAAATACTTTTTATTTTACCATTAATACGATTTGTTATTATTTATTTTTCAATCCATATCGCTTTTAGCCCCCCTGACTTTATTCAACATCCGTGTTGTCTTTAATTCTTTCCCCGTGCCTAAATTAATAATTAGGCTTTAAATATTACCTCCTAAGCTGTTCTTAGGGTTTTCTTTTCTGTAGCTTATAAACTCTTTACTTTCATTCATAGAAAGTTAGTGCCCCACCCTACAGCATTCCTACATAGCTGAGTACTAGGTTATCAAAATAAATAAGCAATGACTACCACCTTAAATAACTTTTGCATAAAGTGAAATAAAATTAGCAGTACCAGAGAGTCAATAATATGACATCATTAGAATAAAAATTACTTCAAACAACAACAACCATTTTACCTCAAACATCTAACAATCATTAGCCTTCTGTATAATCACTAACCAGATCTTTCCTGCGTCTTTCACTTCTTTGTCAAACTGTCATCTTCAATTGACATTTCTGTTGCAAAAGTGCCACTCCATGCTTCTTTTTCTTAAAGTAGATCTGAATTGACGTTCTTCTTAAAGTGGCCTGTCTTTGTGACAGCTCCAATATTCCTTAAATTTTTACCCATTCTTAATAAGTTTGAATGTTGCCTTGGCTTCGTCTAATCTGCTTCTAATGTCCTCTTTTGTACCATCTTTGTTGTTTATAATACTTCCAAGATTGCTAAAAAATAGCTCATCTTTGATCTATGTGCCCTCAAAGCGATCTTTGTTTCTAGGGTAGCATTTGCTCTCATGCTGATCATATCAGTGTGAGTACGAATTAGTTACCTTGTAAAACCTGCTTCCCCCCCACACACACACACACACACACCTTCATAAGGCTGTTTCTCCTTACATCTTTTGGTAACGGTGAGAGAGAAGCACAAACCAGAAACTCAGCCCAAGTTATTCAGTTGTTCACAAAGTGTCCATTGTAGTCAGTTTCTTCTTTCACGGGTGGCTTGCATCATCAAAGGCATATCCGAAACCAATGAAGTTAATGTACAAAGAAGTCTTCCAAATTGTATTTAATTATCATGAGCAGTGTGACAATCAGATCTATGCAGGATTGCTCTCTTCGTAAAGCTAATATGTTGTTTTAACTGCGTACATAATTCACTTTTGGGAAGTTCTTTTCAAGGCTTTACCAGATATATAATTTTGCTCTTTGTCGTTCTTTCACCCGCTCAAGTTTTCTTTCATGAGACGTTTTATAATTAAACCTCGTTTTAATCTTATTTCATTTTTGGCTTCAGCCTCCCAATTATTGAGCTTACGTTGCAGTTTCCGTAAAACCTGATATTCATCTAGGGCGTTATCTACTTCTCTTTAAACTCTTACACAAAGGGGAGATCTGAAAAATGTCTTATGCAAGTATCGTCTAACTGGTTGTCTCTTCTTTGAACTAGTATACTCCATGTCGTCTTGCACATTTTATGTTATTGAAAGACAAGTCCTCTGAAAACGTGGCCATTACCTGAACAAAATTGTTTGACATTACTACCCTTCTCATTAACAATGTCAATTCGTTGCCTTCATATGACTCGCTGATAGTATTATTCACCCTCGGATTAGGACCTCCATTACAATTAGTACCTTGATTTATTTTTTCTGTATTTCAACTGTTTGGTTTAGATGACTGAAGAAATTCTCTTTTTGGTTTTCTCAGATCCGTTGATTGCAGGTACATAGCACTTGACAATTAAAAGAATGATTTTTTGTGTGAAGTTCTGAAGATTGAAATCATNTGTTCACGGTCTGCTTTTAGTACTTATGAGGGCATCCCATCAAGTCCTGTCGTCTAACAAGTTTTCATCCCTTACGTAACCTTTATTTCTCCTTTGTTGGTTGCTAAGTATTTAAGACAAAAGTCTTCTTTACAGCAGCAAGGGATTATTATTTCTTAAGAGGCCTTTGCTTTTAAGCATATCTTCATAGTAAGTATTTTATGTCTTCAGCTACATTTGCTGTATGATTAGGATTTATCTTCTTATTTTGCAGGTCTAAGGACATATGAGGTCCTATGTCTATCTTAGAGTTGTTGATAATTTTGTTGTTTAACTGCTGACTCTTCTCCTTCAGTCGCCCGCTCGGGGAATCGAATCCGTTTTCGGATTCGATTCCACGAGCGGGCGACTTTGGAACTCACAAAAAAAACCCCATTGGTTGGCGTCAGGAAGGGCATCTGGCCAAGAAATCACTGTCGAAACAAAGTTCCTATGAAGGGCACCGTCTGAGCCCCAGTTACTGGGGGAAAATGACCTTTAAAAAAATCTGTTCTGGTTATAAGTTTTTGCTTTCACCTCAAACTCTGGAGTTGGGCGTTTTCTTGGCGTGGCTATTTTTTAACATCTTATTTCATTTTTGGCTTCAGCCTCCCAATTATTGAGCTTACGTTGCAGTTTCCGTAAAATCTGATAATCATCTAGGGCGTTATCTACTTCTCTTTAAACTCTTACACAAAGGGGAGATCTGAAAAATGTCTTATGCAAGTATCGTCTAACTGGTTGTCTCTTCTTTGAACTAGTATACTCCATGTCGTCTTGCACATTTTATGTTATTGAAAGACAAGTCCTCTGAAAACGTGGCCATTACCTGAACAAAATTGTTTGACATTACTACCCTTCTCATTAACAATGTCAATTCGTTGCCTTCATATGACTCGCTGATAGTATTATTCACCCTCGGATTAGGACCTCCATTACAATTAGTACCTTGATTTATTTTTTCTGTATTTCAACTGTTTGGTTTAGATGACTGAAGAAATTCTCTTTTTGGTTTTCTCAGATCCGTTGATTGCAGGTACATAGCACTTGACAATTAAAAGAATGATTTTTTGTGTGAAGTTCTGAAGATTGAAATCATTAGTCATGCTGAAATAAGACACACTGCTAACACTATCTTGTCTGCCGTACTTGACATTATATTTTCTACTCCTTCACTGTGTCTGGCTTTTTCATATCCTTAATCTGAGAATGGCAGTGTTTCTTCTCCTACACGTCCTCTGTTACACGACTCGGTCTAGTGTGTTTCACTAATTCAAAGAAGGTTAATATCATAATTTTCATCTCCTTTCCAAAATTGGTGTTCTTTTCCTGTTTCATTAATGTGCGTCCATTTCTTGTGTCTATCTTTTTTGAAGGTCTTCTGGTTAGGATCTTTTACCATATTGTCTCCTTATGGCTGTTACCATTGAACGTCATTTGTTTTTCATTGTTCATATCGTGGACCTCTCTGCCATATTATCGAGACCTTTTTGGAGAGATTGCTCCATTATGAGATACATGTGTTCTTGAAGAGTTTCTCAACGATTCTATGATCATTCATTTTCCACTTGGCAAATGATAAGTCAACTATGATTCACTATAGTTCTGCTACCAAGCCTAACCTGTTACTACCCTCCAAGACGTGAACCTTGGGTTAGGCTTAGGGTACGCTCCAGACTTAAAGTAAGTCTAAATTGATTTTTAATAGTCCAGTTCATTTGTTCTTTGATTTTCCTTGTGTTTTTTGTAAGATGTTTGATTTTCCAAATCTACAAAATATTATTACTGATTTTTGTAGCATGTAATTGTTACAAGCCAGGCATAAGAGATGATGGCAAATGCTTACAAGTTGCAACTCTAACTTCAGTTCTTGGCCAGTGCAATTGTAAAGTCGGTGTTTATGGGAGGAGATGTGATCAGTGTGTTCCAGGGAGATGGGGATTCACAGTACCTCCAGAAGGAACCTGTTTCGGTAAGTTTGAGTGTCGTTATGATGTTTTTGAATTGCATTTTGTAGTTTTCATTAGGTAGTAGGTGCCATAACTGAGAAGGTTATTGTTTGTTTACAGGATAATGTAGTCAACTTTTTCCTACCTTTTTGTAAAGAATTGCAAAGGTATCTCATCCTTTGATAACATTATGACCCCTGGAGTATCTATTCTGGCCATCTAACACGATTACAGCTTTTATTTGTCGAAAAATAGAAAAGAAGTATTTGAAGTTTGAAGGTCGCAAAGACTATATTTTATGGGAGATAAACCATTACCTAAAGATAGACGTACTAGTTAGTAAACAAATGCTCATTAATGAATCTTTTCGCGAAAGGTTGTGATGGGGGTTCCTTTTTTCCTATTCTCTTCTCACTAATGTTTTTTATCGTATTTAGGTCCAATCCCTTATAATTTCTTTTTTAACCAAAAATAAAAATTTACGACCGTTTACATGATATTCCATTACTTCGCTCCAAGTTATAATACTCGAGTAATCATCGACTTCAAGGATTGGCTCATTTGGCTCATACGTAAAAAGGAATACAAATTGACATTATCAATTTTTAAGTCAGTATGGTTGTTTTTCAATATTTTTTTAAAAAAATATTTTTTCCCTAAAATGGAAATATTTCCATTGATTATTCCGTTTAAAGAAGTTAAAATCTTAGCATGAATATCGTAATAACAGTATATCAATATTTTATTCCAAAACAGGCCAGCTGATGGCTCCTTTTTTCAAATAAAAACCTTTTTAATGATCACTAGCCGGTGCCCTCTTTCGCTTTTTTGTAGAAGCTAAGTCCTTGCAGTTTATTCTTTGAACTTTAACCTATCAACCTTTTAAAGTTAATTTCAAAGTTAACCTATCAACCTATCAAGGTTAATCACTTTTTTAATAAAAGTCTACTGCATATTTTGTTATGATGAGAAGAGCATTCTAAGTGCAACTTTTTTTTTCTTTGGCAGAATGTGGTTGTAATCGCTATGGTACGTTAAATGGCAATGTTAGCTGTCATCAATACACAGGACAATGTTATTGCAAGCCCAATATTAAAGGGATAAAATGTGATACATGTAAAGACGGTTACTATTCATTTCCTACTCAACCAGGAGCCGACTGCAGGAAATGTGATTGTGACCCCGGAGGTGCAATTTCATTTTGTAATAAACTCACAGGTAAGATATTGTGAAAAGAACTTTTGCAAGGATTAAATGTCTTCCTTTTTCTTTCCCTAACACTAACTCTTTTTCTCCACCCTCTTTCCGCACTGCATCCCCTCTTCCTTCTTTTCTTCTCTCCTTTTCCATCTTTCCTTCTCCTTTTTCTCTCTTTTCTCACTTTTGTTACTCCTTCTGTCCAGCTTTTGTGACTTTTCTTAATTCTCTTCTTTTCTCTCAAACGTTTGCAATGACATTTCTTTGAAACAATCTTTTACATCATTAATTTTTCCACAGCTGAAAAGAAAAGGGTTTGGTGAAACAACAAGGGTAAAAACAGGGTTAAATGCAACTGCAACTAAAATAGGCCATATAATTTAACCTTACTACTTCATAGGTAGAGTCACGTTGATTAAAAACTACTAGGTTATCTTAATTACTGGTTAATTATAGTTTTCAACCTTATATTTTATCTTAACAAATTGTACTTAGTAGTGTAAATACTTAAATTTGCAGGTTAGACTAAAGAATTATTTGAACCCCAAATGGTAGGGATAAACGTCAACACTGGTAATAATATTCCAGATTTGAAGAAAGTAAATAGTTATTTATTTATTTTACTTATTTATTTATTTATTTATTTATTGTATTTTTTCTGAAGCACAGTGCTTCCGTCTTACGTAGCGGATTTCGGTAGGGGAAGAAGTAAGCTATCCTATCCAGGCAAATTTCCTTACTTATTTACTTAAGCATTTAGTCACACAAAGAAACCTTTACCAGGAAATAGACGTCCATCCACACTGAAGATGTGGAACGTGTTCGAGCGAGCTTGCAAATATAGTTACAAAAAAATTTGTACCATCCCACTTCAATACTCTTACCATTTGGAAAATATCCCAGATTTGGCGCTCTCTTCGCATCCACACTATCAGCACTACTACATACTATTACTATTCTCTGATACAACGCAATATGTATCCCAGTTCAATTTTATGTAGTCAAACGCAAACACCTTACTGTTACCCTAAATTGCCGCTGTAGTAAAGTGTTTTTTAGCATTTAAAGTTTTAAAAATGCTAAAACACACACGCACACACACACACACACACACACACACACACACACACACAGGTCCTCCCCAGCAGGGAATCGGACCCTGGCCTTTCGCCTGAGATGTCGGGATATTAAACACTGCACCACTGAGGTCTTGTACGACAGTGGTTCCCAAACTTTTTTGGCCTGCGGCTCCCTTTACACTTAAGACATTACGCTGAGGCCCCCTTTGTAAATGTTTATAAAGTTTATACATAAGCCTTTGCTGAAAGTAACATATAATTTGACACTATCGCAACAAAAGTTTGTTTTAAACTTTATTCACGCATTTGTTTCAAAATATAAATAAGTATTTAACAAGTACAATATTGTCATTTATACACACAAGATTTGTTATACATATTCAGTTAGCAGGATTTGCTTGTTTAGAACTACACAAGCTGTCAATTCTTGGTGATATTGCCGACAAGCAAACACGAAGATCTTCTTCTGGAAAAAGTCTAGATCTGTATTTGTTTTTCAAATTCGTCAGTGCCGAAAATCCGGCTTCGCATAAATATGTTGTTGCGAACGGTAGCAAAATCATAACTACCTTTCGAGATAACAATAGATACTCGGTGACTACAGTGAGCCAGAATTTCGAAAGATGTTGTTGCATAAAACTGATTTTAAAGTTCTGTCACAAGATATTTCGACCAATTCTTCCAGCTCATCTCCTGTAAGCTTGCTATCAGCTACTTCAACACTAAACGAATTTATAATCCAGTCAAAATGTTCAATATTATCTGCAACATCTTTCGAAGAATATTTGCCAAAATGTTCAGTCAATGATAATAAATGTCGTTCTATCTCTGCAATTATCACGTCACTATTTACAGAACCGTTGTTACTCAGATATTCATCTAGCCCAGGGAACATATCTAAAGTTTTACTGCTAACTTTTGTAGACTACATGTTAAGTTTTTTCCTGAACGCCTCTATTTTTTCACGACCAGAAAAAATATTTGAATTTTGTCCTTGTGGTGATAAATTCAGTTCATTCACTTTGTTAAATATGTCTGCAAGATAAGCAACTTTACAGACCGATATTTTGTCGGCCAGTATCGAAGCCAGTTCAGCATTACTATCACGCATAAACATTAACAATTCTTCTCTAAGTTCCCACAGACGCTGAATTATTTTACCTTGTGATAGGCATCTTACTTCTGAGTGAAACAACAAACTTGAATGCTCAGTACCCATCTCATCACAGAAAATTGCAAACAAACGAATGAACTGTGGTTTGGTTTTGATGTAATTTATCACTTTGATACAAGATGGCAAGACTTCGGATAAAAAATGATCAAGTTTTTTTGCAACCAGAGCTTCTCGAGGATTCATAAAATGTGCTGCAGTAATACCAAGTGCTACTTTCTTAACATGCGCGACAACGCCTGAGTAAATACCAGTTATTGATGCAGCGCCATCTGTACACACACCAATACACTGGCTCCACAGCCAGCCCGATTGAACAGGGAAAGAGTCAAGTACTTTGAACCCCCCCCCCCCTTGTTCGAGTAGGCATTGGATGGTAAAATAGAAAATCTTCAAGCATTTCGCTTTCCCAGCAATACCGGACATGAACCATCAGTTGAGATCCACTGGAAATATATGTGCTTTCATCAAGTTGTAACGCAGAAAAGCTTGTTTTGACCCTGTCAATCAGCTGAGATTTTACATCTTTTCACATATCTTCTATTCGTCCTGCAATTGTGGTTTTGTTTAAATTTTGCGGCGCATTTTTTATCAAAAAATGCCTCACGTATGTCTATTGCACAGGGCAATACAAGCTCTTCCGCAATGTTATGAGCTTTCTTGGCACGTGCTACTCTCAGTGCCACTAAATACGATGCCGTTGGTAGGTTTTTATTTGATCCTGTTGACTTTCTAAAAGTTACTGTTTGTTTTAAATACTCATATTTAAATATTTAAAAAAATCCTCAGTTTGGTGGCAAACTGAGGATGTTGTGTTGTTAAATGTCTCTGCAATTTGTTTGGTTTTAGAGCTTCGTTTGACAACAGCTTATTACAAAGCAAACACTGTATTAGCATCAGACACGCTTTCAATAAATCCAAATCTAATATACTCCGCATCATATTTTCGTACTTTGTTTTTCTAAGAGATATCTTGTTTCTCTATATCAGACTCTGGTTTGAATTCATCACAAGCTTTCCTTTTCAAAAACGTATCCATGAGCAGCGCTAGCACCCTGAAAAGAAAGAAAATTTGAGCGTACAGATGGTGCAGATCTGGCATTTTTAAAATAATACATGTGCAAATAGCGTTGGTATACTTATGGGCGATAAGACAAGCTTTACATCATTGAGACATTAACATTTTATATCTGCATTTTATTTCATAAATAAATGAACAAAGCTTATATAACAAAAAATTACAGTACCTGTGTGCTTTTTAGCTCCGTCAAAACTATCTGAAGGAATGCATCGATTCAAAGTGAACAAAAATTTCCGCTTTTATTAGTTCAAAAACCACGAATTTAATTACTTACCGGTTTCATATTACATATAAAATCCATAAGCAGAAAAATTTGTAAGAAAATCCTATTTAAAACAAAATTTCCCATGATAAGTCTTTGCTCTCCGCGGCCCCCTATTATGTACTCGCGGCCCACAGTTTGGGAACCACTGTTGTACGATGAAGGAGATTACTTTATAGTCAATAGACTTTCTTAATTTCAAAATAATAATAATTATTTTTTTTTCTATCAGCCTTTTGGTTGTTTTCTTTGTTATTTCAGCTCCCAAGGTTGCACATTCTGAAAAAATCTTGTTTAAAATTGTTTTAGATATCTCTTACCGTTAGGAAAATATCCCAGATTTGGCGCTCTTTTCTGAATAAAAAACTGCGGCTGTAGTATTGTGTTCTCTCTTGCTTCGCTCGCTCGACCAATAATTTTCTTATGTTTTTGCTAATAAAAGTTTGAATTAAAGTTTTTTAAATATCAACACTAATTCTCGTCTGATAGTCTTTTAAATCTCTGTAAAGTTAATGCAACATTTGATAATATATGCCATAAAAGGAGGGTACTTTTAAAACAAAAAGTTATTTTTATTGGGACAGAATGATAATGAATAAAACGTTTCACTTAAAAGTCCGCTATATTTATGTAAAAATAATAAATTTTGTTTGAGCATGAATGGAAAGGGGGCAAAAATTGGGTGGTTGCAGAAAATAGCACTATTAAATTGAAAATACAAATAGCAAGGACTTTACAAGATGAAGAAGAGCAGTTAAATCATGTTTGTGCCTATGTCGAAACCGAAGTAGAGAACAAAAAACACATCGGAAAATTATTTTTTTAAATCTTTTTTTAAAAAAAATTAGTAGTCAGTCTGTCTGTAAATGATAAATGTTGGTGATGATGAGGGGGAAGTGGTGAAGAAGGAGGAAGATAGCAATGACAATGGTGTGTCACTTTAATAATGCTCACGACGTTTTAGGTACTCCACAGTATTTCTCGAATTCTATGCATAGATAAAAGCAACACTGACAAAATTTCGTCCGTTAGTTATTACTGAGATTTTATTTTATTTTGGTTTTAATGTCATTTTCCCCATTCACTAGAGCTCAGATTTCCCTACTCAATGAGGCTAAAATGGCGCCCCACATAGGGACTTGTATTTGGTATGTGTGGAATTTCTTGCCCGGATGCCCGTCTTTACTAGTTATTACTGAAATAATGTATTAAAAAGGCCTAAATTTAACTAAATTTGATGTCAGTCAATTAAATACGAAATGCAGAAATAGTGGATGAAGATTTTATCCATGATCTATATTTGAAATTAAGTGTATAGGTTATGTGATTGTGAAATTGGCCAAGTATTTTTAGGTGTACATTCCACTACATCATAATGAGTAAATGGTGGCAATACCTTTGTAAACAGAACGAGGAAAAACTTTTTCTGACAATTGAAGCACCAAATTTCTTCAAGATGAAGATTCCTGCGTCAGAAAAATGTAATACTGAAGCTGAACAAAAAAAGGTACCGTTATAACAACCTGTCCATTCATCATCATCATGGACGGAAGGCTCATGGTTGAGTCACCGTGGCTTCTTTCGTCATGGCTCTCCACTTAACCCGGTCTTGTGCTGCCCTGTACGCCTGGATGACAGTTAGTCCAGATTCTTCTTTGATGTTGTCCATGTACCTTGTTCTTGGCCTGCCCTTTTTCCTAGACCCGTAGACCATACCCATGATTAGCGTTTTCTCCAGTGTCTCGCTCCTTAGTACGTGTCCCAGGTATGACAGTCTCCGGTTCACTAAAGTCTGTGAAAGACGCTTGTCGCATTCTATTCTGCGCAAAACTTCCTCATTAGTTACTCTCTCTGTCCAACTTATCCTCAAGGCTCTCCTGTAACACCACATCTCAAAATTTCTGAGTCTTATCCTGTCGCTCTTCTTCAGAATCCACGTTTCACTACCATAGGTTGCGATGGGGAAGACTAGTGCATTCAGCAGTCTCTTTTTCGTCTTCTTGGATATCGATCTATCTCTCCAGACCGTTGTGAGAGCTGATGTTGCATTGCTGTGTATTAATTCCTGTAGCAAAATTAGCTGAAGAGAAAGTTTCGAATTTATGAGTAAGGAATGTATTTAGATCTGGAATTTATTTAAAAGCCAACTTCAACTGCTAAAGCTAAAGCAAAAAGTTATCATCGCTGTCAAAACAAAGCAGTTTTTTACATACCAAAAATCTTTGGAGGGTGTGATCTTCTACTTAAAGTTCATAATTTTTGTAATAATTGTTGCTATAATTGTAATAATGAATTTTGATAAGTCATTACCCTGACACCTCATTACTGTTGCTTTCTTTCTTTCATCGTATCAGAATATACTTACATCTGACTATAATAAAAAACAACACACCAAGTGTCACGTGGTAGAATTCTTTTTCTTTTACAGGTCGATGTGTTTGTCGGAGCGGAATATTTGGTCCTCGTTGTGACGCTCCCTTGTCAGGATACTTTTTTCCAAATTTTACTTATATTATAACGGAACCTGATTTGATGCTAACGTTTAGTGGAAAATATCAGTGGTATTGGTTAAGGAAAGACTTTGGTACCTATTTTAGTGGTAAGTAAATAATATATTTCAAAAGCGATCAGACTATTTCCACCCAAAAATATTTTCGCCAGCGCAAGACAGAACTCGTGCTACAAAAGGTTGGATGTGTTTAAGAGATAATTGTCACCATACGCTGTTTCCAATGTGTATAATATTAATATATGGGACTCAGCTTAGGTATGCATAGAAATTTTAAGCAAAATATAAGTAGGCTTCTGTTGATCGTACTTCTTCTAAGTCTCTGTAACAAATAAAATCTTCGGATATGTAGTTAAAAAATTTTTGTTTGGAAATTTGGGGTATCAAATAAGATACTTGATTAAGGTGAATAGATAGTCACTATTTTGAACACACGATTTTCTGACGGTCCGAATAGCAGTATATTGCGAAAGAAGGTCAGTGTGTGTGTAAATCAGTATGAAACAGATATCATACAATGTGGATTTTATCGATGCTTTTACACAGTTGGTATAAAAAATTATGGAATAAAGAATGGTGGTTTTGTTGCATTTATCTCTTAATTATCACATTTATTTAGACTACTAAGCAATAACGTTTTATTTATACAACTTTTTGTCAAATAGTATTGGTAGCTTTCCAAAATTTATTAAAGTTATTCTATTACATCTAACGTAATGATGCTGACAGACTCTAAAAAGCCAAATGTAAATTCTAGTATACTCCAAGAAAACATTATTCTGTAAATAATCAATATTTATTTGTCTTCCTTTATAACTCCTGATGTCTACTAGGGCATATTCAAAAATGTGATCAACTTGTTTTTCTGTGTTTTTAGTTTTAACGTCATTTCCCCCGCCGCTCCCCCAGCAATTAGGGCTCAGACGGTGTCATTTAGAGGGACTTTGTTTTGGAAGTGAGGAATTTCTTAAGGGCATGCCCTTCCTGACGCCAGCCAATGACTTTTTCTTTCGTAAAGTTCCAAGTTCTCACCCCCTTGGGGAATCGAATCCGAAAACTCTTGGTTACTGTGCAACTGCACTAACCATTAAGCCACGGCTCATCAAGAAAACAAAATGTGATCAATTTGTAATGCGTTTAATTCCCACAAATGCTCGAGATTTCTTCAGATCCTTTTTGAAAACTTAACTTTGTAAAATGTAATTCAAGACCACACAAAATATTTTGAAGCACACGTTTCAGATTACATTAGGATAAAGGAGCCCTTTTTTCTAGCGTTAGCACTAAAAGGTATTTGATATACGTTCTTGTAAGACGACTGTTCTTCACACTGGAGGCTAAATATCAACTATCACTCAAAGCAATTTTTTGTTTTTCTTCAGATTTCCATACTTTATTATCACAAAAATCCTTTGAAATTTATTATTAGCGCGATTTTAGGTCTATCAGTGTAAAGTACTAATTAATCCACTATTTTTAAAAGTAATTTTGCTTGTTCTTTTTGTCTCGTACTTAGGGTTTTCGAGGATATACTTAAGTTCTAAACAGAGTATGTCACTACAGTTTCAAGTTCCAGTCACATACAACTTCTTCTTTGTTTTTCGCTATTCTTTATTCCCACCTTACTGGTATCGCCGCATTTCTCTTTTTGGTGCCGAAAATATAGCTTGGTCAGGCTCTTCTAACCTGTCACATTACTTAGGAGCTGGAGATAATGCAGACCAGTGGCAAATAGAGATTAAGATATTAAACAGCACTGGAAAAGTACAACGGTCATTCTCCTTATCACTGACCCAGCTTTTGGTAGGCGACGGAAGTTCTTTCATGGACACAACTTCATTAAGACTACACAATGGACATTTATACACCGTCACATTCAATTACAGTTCAACTTCCACGAAATATGGAAATCCGTGGCCCTTGATCCTTGACTCTTTTTTACTAACACCTGACCTCACATACCTAAATTACTTTTCGGGAAGTTCAAGTACTATACAAAATGAAATAAGAACATGTCAGATGTTAAGTATGTCTTTCAGTACAATTCCTAGCATGGCAAAAAATTGCAGAGGATATACATTCAGTGTGGATGCGTTAATTTATGGCGGAATGCTTAGTAAGTACAAATTTTAGTCAAAATACTAAAGTAGTTTTAATAAAACGTGATCCTAATGTAGTTTGTTTTCTTATGTGTTTAATGTTCATGACATAAAAAATCAATTGCTCTGTAAAATCCTTCAGTTCGAGCTCGCTCGAATTAAGAAGAAGAAGAAGAAGAAGAAGAAGAAGAAGAAGAAGTGAGACCCTGAACTTTTACCCTCCTACACTTGAGAAAAGATCACTATGTCACTAATTTCTGAGAGATACAACACTTAAAAGAAATCATTGGAATTTATTAAGTTTCACTGGCCTTATCGTTTCCGGTTTGCTTCCCAAAAAACTTTTTAAAACATTAAAGTGAAGAGGAATCTCAGCCAGCCGTTTGCTTTAAAATAAGTTAAGTTAAATCCAAAAATCAACACCTTCATCAATAAAGAATAGACGAAATGACTAAACCAATAATTTTAAAACTTTTTAGTGATCCAAAAATAAAAAATTTGGCCAATTTATATTAACAATTAATTTAGATTAAGTTCTTTTCAGTCAAGTTGAATTTTTGTGAACATGTTTTGCCACGAAAAGTTATGACGTGAACATTTTTAATCTAGATAAGAAAGGAATCCTATTGAAAATTCCAGTAGTTAACCTGGTAAAAAATAAAGGCCACAGTAACATTTTGTCAATTATTAGCCTACCACACTATACGTTTATATTGTTTTCTGATGTATAGTTTATAAAAAATCTATTTAAATTTCTTTTTGGCGTCTTACAATGCTGGTATTTTTGATGAATTGTCAAGAATAGGTCATTCAAAGAGTAACCAAGAAATTGAGACCTTAAGGTTGTAACATTGTTTGCATTACCAGCAGATAAATTACCACTATTTTACATGACGTTGCAGACGATATATTCTGTGAGTGGAATGATATTGTCTTCTGAAAGATAATTAGCTTAAGACCAGTTTTTGGTGTATGTACTGTATGATAATACAATCACCAGGAAATTCATTTGAGAAGAATTTCCTTTCACATCCACTAACAAATATGTTAACTTGACAGTAAGGTTAGCTTCATTAATATTGATTGATATTACATAACTTTAAATCTTTACATTATATTTATTTTAATTCATTAATGTTGTACATTTAGTTTTATGTTTAAAATCTTTTTGGATTGTCATGCAAGAGGTGACTTTGGTTGTTTTTTAAACGGAAAGGGAATCTGTTATCTACATTAGAAAGAGAAAAGCTCATTACTTAACATGCTTCCCTAAAGAACCCCTTCTAAAATGCAAATAATAGCACAAACGGCTAACATATTTTTCCGGATAATAGGCCTAAATTTGGCAGGTCAGACAATGCCTCGTTTAAGCGTTAAAGATCAAAGGGTTTTGGGGGGTAGAGAGTATCAACCCCCTTCAAGCATTGAACTGAAAGCAGCCAAAGCGAGATAGTTAATAATAGTGGTTTGTGATAATTATCAAAGAAAGTAGCTTTCGTTTTGCATAAAACGTTTGTACATTTTAAAGTAATTATTACCATTCATGACAGTTAAAGAGGAACGAAACCCAATCTATATGTAAAAGTGAATTATATTTTTTTATTAAACAAATTGCTATTTCACGTGCATATGCAAAGAATTTGGTTCTTTTATGTTTTTCTAAGTGTCTTAAATATAGAACGCAAGTTGTCGCGATGTAATTGGTTTGGTAATCGTAAAATATTAGAATTGAATTTTTTTTCAGAATGTGATTGCAATAACATTGGGTCAATAAATCCATCCGTTTGCGAGGCTTATGGCGGCCAATGCCAATGTAAGCTTGGTTTTGGTGGTAGAACGTGTTACCATTGTGTTCCTGGATACTTCATGGCATCCAACGGATTATGCTCAGGTAAATGTATCTGTTTTTTAAAAAAACGTTTGGACTTCGAGTTCTTTAGACACTTTTGCACCAAACAAGGACGAAAGTCAGCTTAACGTAGTAACACATCTTGGATAACTTACGAAAGACCATCTTCTGTCATTGGTATGGTGTGGGTAAACGAAAAGCTCACCTTTTTATGTATTAATTTTGTATATGACTTTTATCAGTTTTCTCTAATGCTCAAGAGAAAAAAAATAATGTTGTTCCCCACCTTATTTCCAGATTTAGTGATTGTTGAAGAAGATTATATATACACGTAGCGATTTCGAAGCCAGCTCTAATTGGCTACTTCGAACTATTCCATTGATGAATCTGCTTCTGTTAATACAGTTAAACCTCGATTATCCGAACACCGATTATCCGAACAAGATCTTCTGGTGGGGGTAAATATTTACGTAAACGTATGATCTAACGTAAATACATGTAAATGTATATCGAGTAAGGTGTCCCTTGTTTACGGATAATCATATATCCGAACAATCAGTTATCCGAACGTATTGCTTCCCGCCCCTCTTGTTCAGATAATCGAGGTTCAACTGTAAATTGTACGCCATCACATGAGCAGAATTAATACAAGATTAAAACTTAAGCTGGGGTTAGGTGGTTTTTATATTAAAGAACATATTATTTAACTTGATGTTAAAATATGACAGTCTTTCAAAGATTTAATGTATCCCCAACCACTGGTTCAAGGAAAATTACATTTGAAGGGTAAATCGTGTGGTTACTTTGTGTTTATTTTTACCATCCTATAAAAAATTTTAAGCAATGCTAATATTATTTATATTTCAAAAGTGTTTTTCAGGTAAGATCTAACCAACTAAAGAGCACTTCGGTTTTGTATTTTAGCATGTGGATGCAACGAAGCGGGGAGTATTACACCTGTGTGTGACCAAACCACAGCTGTGTGCCGTTGTAAAAAAAATACACAAGATTCCAAGTGCAGTCAATGTAAGCCAAATACATTTGCTCTAAGTTCAAGCAATCCAGCTGGCTGCCAAGAATGTTTTGGGTTTGGTCACCTGAAATCTTGCCGTGCTGCCGTCGGTTATACCTCTTCCCGAGTTTATACCAATTTTACCGGTACGGAATTATTTTTATAATTCATCTTTAGGAAAATTACAAAATCTATTTATGAGATTGAAAGTGTCAAAAGTTGACAAGCTCTCTGTCTCTCTGTGTCTCTGTCTCTGTGTGTGTGTCTGTCTGTCTCTCTCTCACTCTCTCTCTCTTTCTCTTTCTCTGTCTCTCTCTCTGTCTCTCTGTCTCTCTGTCTCTCTCTCTCTGTGTCTATCTCTGTCTGTCTGTCTCTCTCTCTCTCTCCCTTTCTCTCTCTCTTTATCTATCTATTCAGCTATTTTTATATCCTCTTTCTACTTTTAAATCAACATAAGAACGCTATGTATAACTATTTTTTAATTAAAAATACCTAAATCTTTGTCCTCTTTGTCAAAAATAATTTACAATGTGCTATCTATTTATCTATCTATTTATCTATCTATCTTTTTATCGTTCTATTTTTGTATCTTTCTATCTTTCGTTCTTCCGTTCTTTCGTTCTTTCGACATTTCTATCTTCCTATCTTTCTGTCTTTATATCTTTTTGTTTTGCTCTTTTTCTCTCTTTCTATTTTTCATTCTTTTTTTTCTTTCACCTGTCTAGCTATTCAACCGTCTATACCTACGTGCTTTTCAGTTTGAATAAATTGTTCGCTTTGACCTTAGGAATTACTCGGACATTGCCTTTTTCAAGATCTGTTAGTAGCTGAATTATGATGTTTTATGAAAGGCACACCTAGATGGTAGACACACTTGTTGTCCTGAGTTTTAGCTCACAATTAAATTAATTCATTATTTTTGTTAGATTTCTTGCAGAAATTTGGACCGTAATTAACCCTTTCTTTTCATTGCAGCTATACAGAACAAAGTGCATTGGTCGCTCTTTACGGTTGGAAATCAGAATATAACAAACCGCCTTCAATATACATCATTGGGCATACAATATTTGGATCAGACAGGCGAGTCCTCGTTTTTTGTAGCACCAAAGGAATTCCTTGGTAACAAACTATTTTCATATGGTCAACTGCTAATAATTCAGGTATGTCTACCTATATTCGATACACATTTACAATTAATTTAACTAAATAAAAAGAATTGTTAAGAAAAAATAGTAAAAAAGGCAAGGACCACCAACCTTGGTTCAAAAGTGGAATTTCGTGGAAGATTTGGTTGAAAGAGTCATCCAGATACAAATGAAGGACCATACCCCAGATGGTGAAGCAGATATATATTAAAGGCACGATACTGCTTAAAATCAAGCTCATACAATTTGTTTAACTTTGAAAAATGCCCTCAGTCAGATATACCATACATAACTGATCCCCATAGGGACCTAAGCCTGTTTCCAGTTTGCACACCAGTATCCTGAAACAGGAAGATAACTATGATGACCTGAAAGTGACATGTATTCAGCCCACTACATTTTGACTTCAAAATCAACAATTAATACAGTGTTCTCATTTTGAGTATAACAGGCAAAGGAAGACGTCCGAACAATGAGTTTGATGATAACCTCAGAGTGTTCTTTATACAACTTGCCTTTTGGAAGAGTGTCTTTCCATCTTACTTTTAGAGGTATTCTCAATGTAATGCTAAAAAAGGAGGTTCGCGTGTCTTTCTGTAAAATTGTTGAACGTTGAGGTGATTCGATACAGCAAAAATTATTTTTTAGAAAGCCTAGAAGAGAGCAGCCAGTTATGAAAGGTAACTTCAGAAATAGGGTGATGATGTTACTATCAGAGCATCTTTTTCAGCGTTTTGTTGTATTTACTTATCAAACTCTTACTTAATTCAAAAAATGAAGCTCTTATGACGGAAATGACTATGTCTTAACAGTTGTGATCTAAATTTTACTGTATTGTTTTTTAAATCATTTGGCACGCCGAATTGTTGCTGGGGAAGGTCATAACAAAACGTTTACCCAATTGGCTATTTAGTTGATATAATTTTATTGGTCTTTGATAAATTTGTTTATGTGTTTTGTGTATGGC
>RDPX01000035.1:3442200-3458848 GCA_003991215.1 Morbakka virulenta
GATTTGGTTGAAAGAGTCATCCAGATACAAATGAAGGACCATACCCCAGATGGCGAAGCAGATATATATTAAAGGCACGATACTGCTTAAAATCAAGCTCATACAATTTGTTTAACTTTGAAAAATGCCCTCAGTCAGATATACCATACATAACTGATCCCCATAGGGACCTAAGCCTGTTTCCAGTTTGCACACCATTATCCTAAAACAGGAAGATAACTATGATGACCTGAAAGTGACATGTATTCAGCCCACTACATTTTGACTTCAAAATCAACAATTAATACAGTGTTCTCATTTTGAGTATAACAGGCAAAGGAAGACGTCCGAACAATGAGTTTGATGATAACCTCAGAGTGTTCTTTATACAACTTGCCTTTTGGAAGAGTGTTTTTCCAACTTACTTTTAGAGGTATTCTCAGTGTAATGCTAAAAAAGGAGGTTCGCGTGTCTTTCTGTAAAATTGTTGAACGTTGAGGTGATTCGATACAGTAAAAATTATTTTTTAGAAAGCCTAGAAGAGAGCAGCCAGTTATGAAAGGTAACTTCAGAAATAGGGTGATGATGTTACTATCAGAGCATCTTTTTACTGTATTGTTTTTTAAATCATTTGGCACGTCGAATTGTTGCTGGGGAAGGTCATAACAAAACGTTTACCCAATTGGCTATTTAGTTGATATAATTTTATTGGTCTTTGATAAATTTGTTTATGTGTTTTGTGTATGGCAATTCTGTGTTGGTCAGTCGGTCATTTAGTAGCTTTATTGACTTGTTATTCAATGCGCTGATTGACTAATTAGTTATTTGGTTAGCTGGTGTACTATTGGTTTGTTTATCTGTTTGGTTGTTTATTAATTAGTTACTTAGTTAAGTGTGTAATGCTGAATTAGTTATTTAGTTATGAAGTTATTTAGTCAGGCTGTTACTTTATTGGCTACCATATTTAATGACGTAATGACTTGTTGCTTGGTACCAGGTACATTTTGTGGTTGGGTTATTGTTTGTCTGGTGAGTACTTCCGTTATTCAGTAGATTGGTCGAAGTGATAATGAATTCCTGATTAGCTGCTTTGTAAACTAGTATTTTATTCCCTTGTGAATTGAGTGGTTACTTTATTGCTGACTTGGGTCATTTTTGCCTTGATTACCCAGTAGATTTTTTGGGGGGGGGATAGGGGGTATTTCTTGGTTATATATGTGGTTTGCTAATCGATTCAAAAATACTTCAATAGATATGCAAACAATCCACTTAGTGTTACTGCAATGTAGTGAGATAGCACAGACAGTTATTCATGTAATGGTTTGCCGTTTTACACAAAGTAAAGACATCTTATGTTTGTTGTGCCAGTAGTTTTCTTTCGTATGGCAACTGAATTCTAATCCAGAAAACAAGAAACCACTATTTATTTCATTTTCCTTCAGAGTAGTTCAACAAGCGCTTTGTCGCACCCACTAAAACTCTTAAAACCAGTGATCGATATCATGGGTTGAATTGTTTTGGTAAATACCCCACTTATGAGATAGGGACTCGTTCATTAACTCAGAAGACACTACATTTGAATTATAATCTTCATGTTATAGTACCATGTTGTAGTACTGATCATTGGGTCAGTTGGATGTGTATTTTGGTGTTTTGGTTAGTATAACGCAATCTCCGTTTCTCACTAGATGACTTTAAAGCCACAAATGAACCAGCGAAGACTCATACAGTGGCATGTGAGGTTGATTGGAAACAAACAATCCGTACTCTTCTTTTTAAACCCGTTGCCGTCGAGTGCACACATGCTGTATACCACTTATTTACATGAAGATTTTTCAGAAAATCACAACACTTTGTCAACATTTAATATGAAAGCAATTCTTGGTAAGTATTTTTTAATTCTTCCTTTACATGCTGTACCTAGTCTATTTCTAAAGCCTACTGATTTTTGCTTTTTCCAAAGTGCGAAGAAGTCGCTTTATCTGAAACGATGTAATCTAGATTTCTAAAAGAAAAAATGATAAACTACTTTTAGATTGTCAGATACTTCATCCACAATTGGAAAGCGGGTTTCCCATTTCATGGAGTAAGTAATACAATAATACGAAGTTCGAATTAAAATGGTCCTCTTTCACAATGAGAAAACGCTGTGTTTCCCTTGAGATAGCGTGTGCATTCCAACCATATTTCAGAAAACATTTCGTTGTGGAAAAATATGCACTGAGGAATACTATATTCTAATCTGAGACTTACTGCTCTTTGCTCTGGTCCATTTCTTTCCAAGATATTTCCTAGTATTTTTTTTCAAAGGGTCTTTACTTCCAAATGATCAGTAACATAAAGCGTTTATTGTAAAAATCTAATTTATTTGCCTTTGACCTATGAAAAAGTACAGATACTTTAGAACAAATACATAAGAACATATATACACGTACCTGTATGTGCAATGTTTCTGGTTTTGTACGGAAGTCGTATTCTGGTGGGATGCTCAGCCAAATATTCATGGATTTCATTAAGATGTCCAGTTGTAGGTATTATATGTGGCACAGTCATGTAGAAGCTTGTGTTTTGACCTAACTGAGATCTGTAAGAAACTATACCAAATCACTTTGACAGACAGGTAAAATTCCCATGATTATATATATACAAGCACTACGCTACTACCACATCATCTATATATCTCTTGATAAATTGAAAGAAGATCGAGATAGTCAAAGAAACTTGCAATTTGTTAATATATTCTAACAAACGTAAGTTACGTTTCCACAACAGCTTTGCCTGGATTCATGGTATCAAAACAACCCTGCGAAGTGAAAGTAAAAAAAAATATTTAGCTCCTCAGACCCATGATGATAGTCATAATCTTAAACTTTTGCTGTGTAACATGCTTGATTCTACTTTCAAGTATATAGTTGAATAGCATTTAGCCACCTGAGAAGATTGGAGATACCTAGCCTTACAGAAAAAAATGGTAGTATTACCACAAGGTAGTTTACCCTTAACACCAGGTGATCAGAAACAGTTTTAACTCTTGTTAGGTTTTATTTGTTTATATTTTTCAATGATAAATTGCAAGTTCAGTTATAACTAATTTATTGTGTTTAAGTCGCCGGATAAAAAAATGATAGTGATTGGGCTTTGCATTTTCATTCAAAAGTCGTAGTCAACATGACCTCCTCTTAGCTCCATGCATTTCTTGGGAAGCAAAACCATATTTTTGGTGGTTTTCTTAAGCTCATAATTGATTCTGGTTCTTTCTTTATTTACTTGGTTCTTCAGATTATCGAGGCATTGCTCCTTCTTACTTGAACCAGAATGTTCTCGTAAGATCAAACATAGGATCATTATCTTACTCTTGAACGTTTTAAGTGCATCGTAATACCTTTCTCTGATGACTGACACTGTCACGACAAACATTTTGATGAAGAGTGGCTCGATGATGCCTCTGGTTGAAATTACAGTCCATACTGTAAGCGTAGAGGTGTGTGGGGACACTTTGTGGATACTCCATTGGCTTTGTTCCAAACACAAAGCAAGCTCCATCTGAGACCAAAAGAGATTAAGGAAATTGGTTTGCCTAGGACTGTAAAGATCTTCAAATTGCTGATGCTGATAACAGGTTATTGTTTAAAATTACATTAATGCCATTCAGTGTTGGTGGCAACCATCATTGAAAGGGAATAAATACCTAACGATTTTTACCAACGTACAATTTGGCTTTATGAAACCCCTTGTTTAGATCACGTGTTTTCATTGAGCAAAACCAAATTAGTTTTATTATAGAATGTCTCGCAGACAGGTAATTTAGGGACAGTTTTTTATGTAATTTTTGTGCGAGAAAGGAAGGGGATTATTTAAGAGGATATTTTCTCTACTTGTCTAAAGAATGTATTATTATCATCAAATTGAAATTTTGAGAACTGTATGCCAACAAGGTCAGGATTTCAAGTGATTGTTCTCTATTAGTACTTAACAAGAAAAATTATTAAAAACCATTAATGATTCGTAAGAAATCTGAAATTGCAACAGTCAGCCTCAGTAAACTGCCCAGTTGGACTTTATTACAAACCTAGGTTTAAGGGTGATTAAAAATAGATACGGCACTGTGGTTTTGCCTGGGAGGAATTTTTTTAGAAAATTCGTAATAAAATATAGGAGAGCTATTCAATCAGCTATGAAATTCAAGCGTTTTCCATAGAAAAAATCCAATTTAATTAAAATATTACTCTTTTATCTTTAAACAAATTTGATCGAAATTTTCTCAGAAAGTTGATAAAATACATAAATGACTATTAATACTTTATGTTATCAACGCTATCGCAATGACAGCTTTAACAGGTGTTATATAAGATAATCTCTGTTTTCTTCGGTTGATTTCAGCATACCAGTTTAACTGTTTTTGTCAATATTTTTTTTTACTTTCTCAGATGTTGTGAGGTTTCTTTTATTTTCAGAGGGGCTAATTAGAGATTAGTACGATTTTATCTATGGAATGATTGCGATTGTAATTTTAACAACTAACACTTTGTTTATGATTTACCGTAATGGCAAGGATGTCATCTTAAAGATAAAAATCACAAAAATTAACAATAAACTTTTCTATTGATAGCTTGCTTGAAGTTGGGATCAATCTCAATTTTGTGATAAGAATTTTGAATGAAAATTATAATTTTCGTCACGTCCCTTTGCTCTTAGGCTTTCTGTTGTAAAATACAACTTCTAATTTATCTTTCTTTGGGGCACTTGAAAAGACGAACAAAAACTGGACATTATCGTAAAGGATACCTTTTATAAATAAGTGACTCTTTGATTATTATTAATAATAATGACGATGATGATAATAATAATAATAATAATAATAATAATAATAATAATAATAACTACTTACCTAACCTAAGAACTCCCAAAAATAATGAAACCAAGAACCGCCCAACCATATGCCTAAGTACAATGTACAAGGTATTGACACCAATTTTGAGAGAACGAATATACGATTTTCTCGATAAGCATAACATCTTATCATAAGAACAAAAAGGCTGCCGAAGCAACTCTTGTGGCTGCAAAGACAAACTTCTTATTAACCTGTTATTTGAAAACGGCTTCTTTGAAAACCTTAAACTTAACATAGCATGTTTCGATTACGGAATAGGGTTTGATAGCGTCCCCAACTCATAGATCGAAAAGTGTTCAGATGTACAAAATTTGTCACGTACAAAAGGCTTCCTTCACCACTGCGTGTAGATATAGAGTACCAAACTCGTTCTTACTCATACCAATGGCCACGCAACACCCGGTGATATCAAGATTATCCGTGGAACATTTAAAGGGGACTTTTAAATCAATGTTTGCCGACAAGGAACTACCAGGGCAACATCTTACACAACGGATCAGACCCGAAATGTAGGCTCTGCGATGTGATAATTAAGATTATCGATCACTTTATTTCTGGTTGGTCTAAACGTGTACCAACGAAATACATAATTAGACATAACAGAATAGCCCAGTATCTGCATTGGAGCATTTGTTGCGACATCCCACACCCTAATAATTGGTATAAATATTACCTACACCCAATTACAAAAGGAAAAATACCTCACCATTCTCTGGAATTTTACCATCCATACTGACAGGGAGATTAGAACGAATAGCACCGATATTGCTTGAAAGATCTAAAACAAAAAACCTGCTACCCAATAGACATACCTGTGCCAGCTAACTGAAACATCTTGGTGAAAGAATACGAAAAGTTGGCAAAATAAAATGACTTAAAAATAGAGATAAACAGAATGTGCCAACTTAAAACAATGACCTACCTAATAGTGGCTAGATCATTAGATTTGGAACGAATTGGAACGAATCAAAAATAGCTGGATAGCTTCTGCGTAAAGGAAATTGTGTTTTAAAAGTGACCAAAATTCCTTCCAACAGATAAAAATTTGAATATTTTTAAGATCATTAGCAGGAGGGTTTAATCCCAGGTAGAATAGTTTATCCATTTAAGTTTATGCTCAATGTTACGGCCAATTATGGCTCTCCCAAATGGTATGGCTCCTGAGTTCAGCCTGTTTCCAAATAATGGTAGGTGGGATTGTTATTTACCAGTAAAAAATGGTTTTCATGTGAAAAATATTTTCTCCGGAAAATAGATTGTAACAATTTAAAACTTACAATCACAGCATAATGGTAAGGCTCACTGCCTTTACCGTAGCTTTTTATTGACTGTGTGCAAATATGTGATACCTCTGTAACTGATTTTGCCATAAAATCAAAATATCAAAATTTTCTATAGCTTTATGCTGAAAAAAGTGGTGATTTTAGATATTCTTCCCGAATGTGTCTCTCTATATCTTTCGGTCAGTCTGTCCGTCTGTCTCTGTGTGTGTGTCTCTCTCTCTCTCTCTCTCTCTCTCTCTCTCTCTCTCTCTCCAGTTAGTTTTATATAAACGTTCAGGTCGGCCTGTAAAAAGTTGGGCAAAAACTTTAACATCAGCTCATCTTTCCCCATTCAAACATTTGCCGTGGTTTTGAAGGTAGTTTATAACAAATTGGGCTGAGTTTGAGTCCGCTTAGCTTAGCTGAAATATTACACTTTTAAACACGTTTTAATTCTCCATGTGATGTCCCCTTAGAGGGAAAATGGCAACACCTGTAGAAAACTCTCACTCGATTAATTTTCCTTATTAGATCCTTTTGATACATCAGTAGCTGAAGAAAGAGACAAAAGTAAAATTTAGGTAAAATCTCGGCTGTGATACCTCAGATGTTACAAAGTTAGATCTATCCTTTTTTATAAGAATACTGTTTTTGTTAATCTCAATTGCCTTAAGAGGTTTAGGACTGGAATCTAATAACGTGCTTACATTACTTCTTAAAATAGAGTGGTTAACAACACACCATGTTAATAAAATTGTGTTCAAAGAAAAAAAACAAGACTTACTATCCTGAGGATGGATTCTGGATATATACTCCTACAGCGAGAAAACAAATTTATGAATAAAGCTCAACGAGCTGCTACAGTACTCGTGTTTTCGATTTAATGAGAGTCAAAGGAAAAAAAGAACTTTAATATTCTATGAAATATTATACTGGACATAATTTATTTCATTATCATTTAATTGAGATTGAATTGGCTTTTAAAACTGGCATAAATTATTTGGTTTGAACAAGACTAATCTTTAAATGACAAAAATCACACTCCAAAACAGAGGTACCTTAACGAGTTAGTGACCCTTTTTGCTAAACTTTTTGCTTTGTTTTAGTTTTGCTGATAATTAAACTATGTTTCTTATGGGTTTTTTCCATAGTATAGCTCATCTATATATCTTTTTGGCATTTTGGGGTATTGCTTCCTTGTATATATTTTTTCTCTGTTGCCAAGTTTTCCTTTAAATCCAATTCTGTCTATTTAGCCATTTTTAGTTTCTCTTCTTAAATTTCCCTGGTTCCATTATCTTTATTATTTCTTCCTCAGTTCTTACACATATTTCATCATACCTCTTTTTTATGAGAACCAAATGGTCTTGTCTCCTTTACTGTTTTCTACAACCTTTGATCTTTACTTTATAGACAAATTCCACCTTCAGAATAGACCATGCCCATCAATGTCATTTATATTTTCATATCTGGTCTTGTTAAAGCATTTTCTTTTCCTTCCTCCTTGATGATATTTTTCTCCAGAGTAATTTCCTTTCTGCAACTGGTAGCCTTTGGCTCCAGTATTACGTAAAAATGTCATTTATTTTTACTACAGAGAATAAAATATCAGCTTTAAATGACAAGTCGAAAAGAAAAACAACAAAAGCAAAAATCCAATATGTCCTATAACAGTATTCCTAGCTTTCAGAAAAATAAATACTCCGGATTCACATGTTAATATGCACAGCGTCAATACTCCTAAAATCTAAACAAAAATGTGAGTTAAATTATGAGTTTTAATGTGAAGTGCTTACATTACTTCAAAAAGTGAAGATAATTTGCAAAATTAATTTACAAAATCTTGTCTCGGAAATTGCATTCTTAAAGAAAAGATGAGAAAGGATGTAACCTTAAATCAATACAAGCTGAAAAGAAGACAGTAAAGCCTAAAAATGTCAATTTATTTTTCAGTCATTCTGTGCACTTTTAGAAACAAAAGCCAATTTGAATATAATTTTAGTTGTAAAATGGAGCCTCTTAGAATTGAAATACATACAATATTTTCTCATGTTATTGATTAATATTTAAATTTTTCAAAATTAATCTCTTTTAGGTCAGCTTACAGCATTTCATATATTTGCAACATATTATGTTAGTCCACAGACTGTTATTCTTCATTACGTTGCTATGGAATCAGCAATGAGACGTGGTTTTCAATCAGGAGGAAGCTATATTAACTATGTAGAAAATGCAACTTGTTTGTTTGGCTACGAAGGTCTCTCTTGTGAAAGATGCATTCCAGGTATTTTGTTGTTCTTGTTTTTTTGTTTGGTTAAATTTAATGATTTTTTCCACGATAGATGAAAAAGAAACAAATAACTATTAAAGCAAGACCTATTTTAAGCAAAATTGAGTTTAGAATTTGGTTCAATAAAATAATATTGATAAAGTACTTACCACACGAAAAGTACCAAAACAATTGAAAGACGTTTTGGTTGTGGTGATTCATAAAAGGAAGAGCAGACTTGACTGTGATAATTATCGCCCTATCATCCTGTCAATTTGCTTAAATAAAGTTTTTATCAGCATGATTACATTCCCTGGTAAAAAGGATTTATATTCATCACTTCCAGAATAACTCTCAACAAAATCCAGTGAGTTTATAAACTCGCGCCCCATCGCATCTATAGATTTTACAAAACCCATTGATAGAATAAAACGTGATCTTCTCTAGAAGCTATTAGAAAAACCTAGTCTGACGATAGGAGAAGTATCTCTCGAAACGTAGCTCGGAAAAAAAGCTTACGACTCATGACATGATAAGGCTCTTATATTTATGGCTTCCTCTGAGTTCATAAAGTTAAGAATTTTCAAGAAAAACTTAGTTTAAACAAGAAATTTATCAGTCTTTTGAAGTCAACATATAATGATTCAGTTGTCTCTATAAAGACAGATATCGTCATCACAAGACATATTAAAATCCTCAAAGGTGTGAAACACGAGGGTGTCCTGTCGACATTATTGCTTTGTGTTGTGATCACTGCAATCTTAACAAAAGCTAAATGAGATTGCCAATGGGGTCAACTTCTTTCAAACCTCAGCAACACAGATGACAATGGACTTATTATCTTGTTCCAAGACGAACTCCAGAAGTTCCTTGACTGCCTTGTAAAAAAACCTCAACTGAAGTCGAACCTGTTTATCAATGTGTGTTAGACTAACGTCATGGCAATTGATCCACACGCAGTTTTTTCTCTCAAAATTAATGGCAAGCCACTAAAACAAGTCCAAGGATTTGTGTACTTTGGCCACAAACTATCTGGAAGTAATGATGGTATAGCAACAATGAAACACATTATTAGTATTGGTAGGGGTGCCTTTGAGAAAAACAAAACCATGTTTACACCTAAAACAGCACCACGTAAAAGCACAAGTTTACCAAACGTTATACACCTTGTGGTACTCTGTGGCCTTGTGTGTGTAAATTGTACAAACAAACTCCGCCAGAAAATCGAAATATTCCAAAATCACATTATGAGGATGATGACAAATTACGAGCTCCTTTTTTTTCTTTTTTGGGGGAGGTTTAACGTCATTTTTCCCCAGTAAGTGGGGCTCAGACGGTGCCCTTCCCTTCACAGGGACTTGGATTTGACAGTGAGGAATTTCTTAGTCGGATGCCCTTCCTGACGGCAACCAATGGCTTTTTCTTTTGTGAAGTTCCAAAGTCGCCCGTTCGGGGAATGGAACCCAGAACTCTTGGTTACGGTGCAGTTGCACTAACCATTAAGCCACGGCTCCTCTTAAATCACAAACTCATTAACCACAAGAAAATAGACAATCTGCTTAAAATCACAACTCCCATTCCAATAACTCCTATTGTCCAATGCAAAGTCCCTAAACTCCATAAACACACAACATGACATGAATTAAGATTATAAAAAATATGACCAGAAGGAATAATTAACGGTAAGAGGTGCAGAGGGAGACAAAAGAAAATATAGAAAGACAATGTATATAAATGGTTGCACCTGAGTTATGGTGGGTCATCAATGCAACCAAGGATCGTGACTGTTACAAGAATTAAGTCATGAATGTGTTCAATCTAGCATAGCTGTAGATAGTCATTAATAATGAAAAAAATTAAGAGACAGATTTTCAAAACCTAAAATAATCTGGAAAGTATTTTTTGACTTTCAGATTGAAATTTTCTTAGGAAAATTAAAAATATTTATCACTTTTATCCTATAATTAGGACACTTTAGTTTTCCATCTTTGAATGGGGTTTTTGGGGTTTTTTTTGGTTTTAATGTCATTTTTCTCCAGTACTGGAGCTCAGACGGTGCCCTTCACAGGGCCTTTGATTTGGCAGTGAGGAATTTCTTGGGTAGATGTCCTTCCTGACGCCAACCAATGGCCTTTTCTTTTGCAAATATCCAAAGTCGCCTGCTCGGGGATCGAACCCGGAATTCTTGGTTACTGTGCAGTTGCACTAACCATTAAGCCACGGCTCCTCCTTTGAATGGTAAACCTGATGAAATGGTATTGTTGATATGTCAAGTCTTTACTTATTGAACGTCTAAAACTTGGCAGCATCTTGAAGTATAACTTTCGGCAGGGCTTCTGATCAAACATTAGTGTTTACGACTGGTACATTCTTGATAAGTGTCTCGTACTACTAGAGCAGGGCTAAAACTTGGCAACATCTTAAAGTATAACTTTCGGCAGGGCTTCTGATCAAACATTAGTGTTTACGACTGGTACATTCTTGATAAGTGTCTCGTACGACTAGATCAGGGTCTAANGCAGTTGCACTAACCATTAAGCCACGGCTCCTCCTTTGAATGGTAAACCTGATGAAATGGTATTGTTGATATGTCAAGTCTGTACTTATTGAACGTCTAAAACTTGGCAGCATCTTGAAGTATAACTTTCGGCAGGGCTTCTGATCAAACATTAGTGTTTACGACTGGTACATTCTTGATAAGTGTCTCGTACTACTAGAGCAGGGCTAAAACTTGGCAACATCTTAAAGTATAACTTTCGGCAGGGCTTCTGATCAAACATTAGTGTTTACGACTGGTACATTCTTGATAAGTGTCTCGTACGACTAGATCAGGGTATGTCAGATTCCATACCGTTGATGACTTTAGCAAGAAAATGGCAAAGATAAGCTTCTCTTTGGCATTTGACTCTGTGTGCCTCCTACAATAAAAATAATTTGAACAATGGATTGCCACCTTTGCGCACGGCCACAAAATACAGTTATAACCAGCAACTGAACTCATTTGGTTTCACAGTTAAATACTTTTAGCTGAACACCTAAAAACTCCATTTCAAAAACTATAGTTTTGAGGTCCCAATGTTGGGAATTAATCAAGTTTTTTAAAGTATTGATATCATTGATTTTGTAGTCAACTGATGAATTTAATTTTTTTAATACAGCGAGGTTAATTCTGTAAGTATAAACATTTGATCTTGCTGGATAGTGACATTTCAGGATTTTTCTGAAAAATCTGGTAGGTGTAGGAAGAATCATCATCGAGAAGGTCGTGTATTTGAAAGGCCAATGGGCAGGACATCTATCCCGAATGAACAATAACAGATGGGCCAAGAAGATAACAGAGTGGATACCAAGAGAAAGGGGCAGAACAAAGAGAAGACCAAGGACAAGATGGCGAGATGAAATTGAGGAGAGGGCAGGCAAAACATGGATGCAGAAAGCACAAGACCGAGTAGAGTGGAGGAAGTTCTGGAGACCACCCGGCGTGAACGGCTAAAATGACGATAATGATAAGACAGGGAACAAAGATAATAGGTTGTGTTAACTTAAAACATATTGGATTCCCGGTGCTACTATCCCAAACATACTATTGATTCACCATAATATATCGTCAAGACGTTTATGTCACAGGAAAATTTTTCATCAGTATTGAAGATGACTTCCTTAATTGGAAAGAGGCATTTGTTTGTCGTTGTTTTTATGTTGGGTTTGAGCTGGTATGCTGTATTAATTTTGATATGCCAGACATGTGGTGCACATCGGTGTGAACTTCTGTCTCTGTGGAGCATTTTGTTGACGCTCTATTTAAAACGTGATTACTCTCTTCAGATACCTTGTCGTCTGCAAGTTGGAACTTTACGGGACGATTGCTTGACAGTAAGGGTCACACAAGAAATTATTTTCTTGATAGACTTAATAATAGTAATAATATTGGCCTTAATAATATGCTTAATGATTTTCCAACTGGTTGTTTGGGGTCGAGAGCCTAAAGAATCTGTGACACACACGAGGCTTGGAACACATAAGGAAACGGAGGGAAAAACTAAGAGAGATAATATTAAGGCAGCACCAATAAATTGACAGAAGAGAAGCCACATTATTAGGGGAAAACGAGGATCGAGGTGGAAGTACTGGGGTAAAGAGAAAGAAATAGATAAAAAGCAAGCTTCCAGGACACAATCAAAAAAGACATGCAGAGTACTACAGTGAGTAAGGGGATTTTTTGTAGCTAAAATGTAGTCGTAATAAGAATGTGGGTATAGATATTTTATTGTGATGGAGAAATACTATCTTATTAGCACTTCGATTAAGCTCAGTTTTCTCTTAAACTGTTTGTTTATTTTTTTGTAGCTAAAAAAACAGAGGTTTCATCGTTGATTCTTATGATAGCCTCTACAGGATGGTGCTTGAGCTTAAATCGAAGCAGTATTTAACTTTTACAAAAGATAGAGAAAGAGAAATTCAAGCAATATGTAACAGCTAGCAATCAAGTTGGTGACTGATTCTTGCCTTTTCATAGATAGGTCTCGTAAAAGCACTACCTCAGGGCAATAATTTATTTTAACTTTATTTAGTCTTTACCCAGGTAACATTACTGATGCGCTTTTTGTGGCAATTCTTACTGAAAACAAAATTTTTTAATGCAAACTTTCATCCACAATTTGATTACTTGGATAAGGCTTTGACAATTAAGCTCCTATTATTGTTATTGCTATTATTGAGTGGTGGAACAATACGAACCCACGGGGAACTCAGAGGTAGAAACCCCAGCAAACCCATCCGACTCCCAGCCCGATAAGGGTAAGCTTGGTGCATGCATCACACCTTAGTGTGTCTGATAAATAGATGGTAATAAAAATGGAACACATGGCCTCGCAGATGGGACCTGGTTAGGTTTCCCAGTTTAGGTGACCCATTCTGCTTAAAACGGTCTCCTTAGCGAGGCTTCACCCAAGACCTCAGGACTAACTAACAAAGTGTGAACTCGGTACTCAGCCCTTTAGAACAAGAGATCCACGCTCACGACACCTAGATATGATGCTCCTTCACTACTCCCGCCCCTTAAAGAGAAATGCGTGATGTGTCAGCCCTTTCGGAACATGCACAACTGGTTAAGGTCAGGCAACTGACAAGTCTTGGCTAGTCTGCGGTTTGAGTGGGAATTATTATTATTTTTATTATTATTATCATCATTAGTAGTAGTAATAATAGTATTATCATTATCATTATTATTATCATTATTGTAATTATTATTATTACTATTGCTATTATTATCTAGTTGTTAACTCTCAGCCTACGTCTATGTCATTGACAGGCTATACTCGTGCTGTACCTTACGGTGGACCATTGATAAATTGTATCCCATGCCAATGTAACAGGAGATCCACAACATGCGATAGGCACTCAGGTATTTGTTCTAACTGCCAGCCAGGGACACAAGGAGATCATTGTGAAAAATGTATTCCAAATGTCTTACCCCCACTGTGCAATCAGTGTATTCCTGGATTTTGGGGCCTCTCAATGACAAGTGGATGCAAGCGTAAGTTATATTTCAAGGATTTTATTAGCATTATTAAATAAAAATGTTTTTTGAATTCAAAACAGGAAAAAAGAAAGACAACTTAAAATTTATTCAAACCCTTCAGTCAATAAGGGCCAAGACACAACGATTTTTTCCGCTAGGTCTTCATTAAGTCTTACCAATCAATTCGAAAGATGCAGTCATGTACCTAACCTTCAGATAATTCTTAGATTAAATGCTTCGCTTTTATTAATGACCTCGAAGTCATTGGTTTTACTTTATTTTTTCAGCATGGTCTAAATAAGCATATTAACAAACATGTTAGATATTAACAAATATGTTATATTTGGGTATGCGGATTCAGTTGAACTTCAGGGATTGGACATTCCTGCCCTGCACAGTCCACGGGTCATCCTTTGGCAAGACGTAGCACGCGTTTCAGAGACCCCTTCTAGTGTCACGTAACCTTCATCCTGTTAGCAATTCCTGTTCAAGAGGGGACAGTGCATCCTTGGGCGTAGGAAACGTCATGAAGTCACCAGCCACTGTTGCCTATACTCACTGCCTTTGGTCAGGTTCTTTGACCAATGACTAGGCACACCGCCGATGACTGAGTTTGGTGTCACAAATAGCATCCGACCGTATAAGACGTGCCAAATTAAAAACTATGCAGACAACTCATTTCCAAGCCATACCGGATCGGTCGAGGCCCGGGTTAACAACGACCGCAAGCACCACCAACCAGCTAAATGGTGCTAGAAACTGCGCTACTGCTGAAGAAAAGGAGAGAAAAACGAAAGAAAAGAAACGAAGACGAATGATATTGAGAGTTGGCACGTTGAATGTAGGGACGATGGATGGAAAGGGAAGAGAAATTGAAAATTTGGTGAAAAGAAATAACACTGACATCTGGTGTGTCCAGCAAAATAGATGGAAAGGGAGCAAGGCAAGACAAATTGTTCTGCCATAAAGATGACAACAGACGAAATTGTGTGATTGGAAGATATGGAAATGGCACGAGAAATGAAGAAGGATATGAGATAGTATGTATATGTATAGGTATTTGTATATGTATATGTATAATGTATATGTATATGGTGTAAATGTAAGTGTAGATGTAGATGCAGATGTAGATGTAGATGAAGATGTGGGTGTACATGCAGAGATGTAGATGTAGGTGTAGGTGTAGGTGTAGATGTAGAGGTATATCTAAATCTAACTATAGATCGAGATGGAGACGGCGATGAAGAAGTGAATATAGATCACCGCTACTAAGAAAGCATTTAGCCAGTAGATTAGGTTTTTTGTTATATGTAAAAGCAGGAAGCAACACTAGCACGCTAAAAGAAATTTATTTTGAACTTATCATTACACGACGTTTGATACTTTCTTTTCTTCAAAACAAAGCTTTTTAATAGATGTTTATGGGTTTTATCTTGACATTGTCTAAATAGGCACTTAGAGAAACGCAAAAATAAAAGGAGTTCTCATAGACTCCATATTTTATTAATTCATAAGCCATAGTTACCGGTACGTGTTAATGTTGTTGACTACATTTCTTGTACGTATATTCTGCTTTCTCCTATTTCGTAGCATGTAACTGCTACCTGCCTGGCACAATAAATGGCAACAACAACATCTGTAATGTGAAGACTGGCCAGTGTCAGTGTAATAGTTCAATGAATGTTGGAGGGCGGCAATGCAACCAGTGTAAAGAGAACTCCTATAACATATCTCTAGGAGAACTACAGTGCAAAGGTAAAAGATGAAATTTTCACTTAAATAAAAAATATTTGCTTGAAAATAATTTTTGATAGTTTTTTTAGCAAAGAAAGTGATTTTCAAAGAGACTACTCTATAATTATTTGTTATTATCAGTGAAGATAAAGCATTTTAAAGACCTGCTTTATGCAGACAGACATGATATTGCTTACAATTGTAATTGGGCTACAGTCCCAGTGATAACTTTTATTAAGCCATCATCATTTTTAAGTCATTGAAACTACATATTCCAAATGTCTATTCCTTTACAGTGGAAATACTGTTGATGTAGGAAATAAATCTTATCATGCGTCGTAAGCTATTTCGGAGCTACGTTTCGAGAGATACTTCTCGCAAATCAGAGTACTGAAATTATTAGGTGTAGCTATATGGCTTTCAGTAATACAGAAAAGAAACAGGACAAACGCAAGATAGGTATGGCACCATTCCTTAAAACAACTCGAGCCCTGTCACCAGTACGTCCTCATTATCAAAGTATTAAATAGCTATACGCAATTACATCAGTAGTCTGACGATGGAAGAAGTATTTCTAGAAAGAAAAAGCTAAAAACTCACAACGTGATAAATATCCTACATCAGTGGCTTTCACTGGGTCCATAAACTCAAGATTTGTTTAGTAAAAAAACTATTACTCTTTCCAACCTTCTTTCCAGGGTATCTCCCACCTTGTTGCTGTTGTATTTCCACTCATCTCTAAATTATACTAATTTATTTCTCTCCTGACAATACTACAGCTATTGATTTTACTACTACTACCACTACTACTACTACTACTACTACTACTTCTACCACTACCACTACCACTACCACTACTACTACTACTACATGCTAATACTCTTTACTACTACTAATACTACTACTACTACTTCTGCTGCTACTACTACTACTACTACTACTACTTCTGCTGCTACTACTACTACTACTACTACCACTACTACTACTACTAC
>RDPX01000035.1:3464966-3500006 GCA_003991215.1 Morbakka virulenta
TCTCTCTCTCTCTCTCTCTCTCTCTCTCTCTCTCTCTCTCTCTCTCTCTCTCTCTCTCTCTCTCTCTCTCTCTCTCTCTCTCTCTCTCTCTCTCTCTCTCTCTCTCTCTCTCTCTCTCTCTCTCTCTCTCTCTCTCTCTCGCCGTTTTTCGCCCTCTCCCTTCAAGAAATGTTAAATACAAATAAGTGATTAGGATTGGTTAATCTTAATAATAAATCTTTAACCTTTTTAATGATGCAGGTTGCTAACAGCTCTGAGGTGTAGAATATTTAAATAGCATAAAATAAGGTGGATTTTTTAACTAATCGTATAAAATTCCAGAGTATAATTAGACAATCATGGTAGACAATGTTACAGTCTCCAGCTTGCAGTCACATTTTTGGTCGATAATTTTTTCCCTGCTACTTGGGAGGACCAAAACATTAGAGTAAGGAGATACAAAAGCCAAATCATTTCTTTTCTGATTCCAGAGTCTCGGTCTCGATTAGTCTTGTTCAAGAGCTTCTGACAGAAACAAAAGTGATTACTGCCGCAATTTGTATCAGGAAATAGCAAATTAAAGTGAAATATAAGGTCTTAAAATAATCAGGCTAACAATGTAAGGCTTATAACTCAGGAGACTAAATATGTGTCTGTTGGCACTGGTTCGAAGAACCCAACTTTTGACTTATCAAACCGTGGTTATGTATTATTAAGAATCTTTAGCGGACTAAATATCTTCACTCTTCCTTGACTCGAAAATCAGACAAACGTATGGGAAGTTTTTCTGTTACGAAAAACATCGCTTCGCTGGTAGATTTTTTATCAAATACAGAATATCAAACAATTCAAGCAAGATATGCAATTCAGTATTACAGATCAGTGAGAAAAATGTCAATCTGGTGTGACTACTCCGTACAAGTTAAAAATTTAGTAAAAGAAAAATTATAGTAAATATGTTTTTGAATATTTTGATGATCAAGCCAACAACAGAGGCTGTAATAATAATAGGATAGGGATCAAAGGTTCTTTTCTTTACTGCAACCAGGAAAAGGCTATATGTAAGTAGGGAGGGTAATGATAGTTACTCAAAAACCTCTCCTAGTCAAATCGATGTGTCTTATTAAGGCATTTAGGATAGTTATAGGAAAATCAGGTTTACTCAATATCAGTAGGTATAGATGTAATTAGCTTATAATTTGAATTTACTTTGATCCATTTTTTTTTGTTTTTTATTGTTTGTCTTCCTACTAATAGGTTATCAAAGCATTTAATGGGAAAATTTCAAATCTGTTTACAACAATTTCATTGCTTCGAAATACAATAACCCAAACGACATTGAAGAATAATGCAGCAGCTCAACAGATCTCTCTTCTCAAACAACAGAATACAGCACTAAGTAGCAGCATTGCAAGCAAAAGGAGACAAGTTAACAATCTTTACTCCAGGTCACTCTCAGCACAAACAAAAGCTACCTCAGCAAGAAGAGTAGCAATTTCAATAGAAATAGAGGCAATATCCATCCTGAACATCTTAGTCAACTTTACTGCAGTATCTTCTCAAGCAGCTAAAGATGCACAACGAGCCCTAGTTAAGGTACGATTTTAATCCTAATATAATAAGTATTTACATATATATATGTATATATAATTGTTAGCAGGCAAAGGGGGAAAAGGAAGATTAGTAGTGGTAGTGGTGGTTGAAGAGGACAGAGGAGAGAGTCCAAAAATATTATCATCAAAGTACTCTGGCTTGCTTTTCCTTACAAAATAGCTTACATAATCAAAAAGAAAAATGCATAACAATAAGAAGAAATGTGAAAATAAACCTTACAAAACTGATGAGTCCATGATCCTTGATTGCAATTGTTGAAGAGCGTGATGCAACTAGACCGATAGTTACATTGTAGCAGGACTAAAGTACTCTAATTGAGCATTTTGTGGTAAACTATAATCTAGTGTAACTTAATAAAGTAGATTAAAATTTTCTCATCTTGTAACCGCGAGTAATATGATGTAGTGAGGGCAACATGAGATCAAGATAATTATATCTGATAAATTCCACTTTGTCAGATGTATTGTTAGATACAACTTCGCCTGTGATATTTTCGGATAACGCAGTCGCTCCTGGACCCCCACCCTGTAAAAACACTAAAGCTACAGAAGCATCGACGAAAACAAACCAACACATTCGCCAAAGGGAAGATGGGACTCGTTCTCAGAGACACATGACGCATCGCAATGAAAGCCAAGTGGAAGCTGCGAGGCAGGTTCCCCTTCTAACACCAAAGGCAAAAACTAGAACACTTGGAACATCAGGAATATGTACAAAACAGAAAGATCTTTTCAGGTGGCAAGATAAAAGAAAAGGTATAACATCGGAGTGTTGGGTCAGAGTGAAACAAGGTGACTACAGACAGGACAGCTGAGACTTACATCTGGAGAGCACATACTGTACCCGGGGAAGACAGAGCGAGGAGCCCCTTACACTGAGGGTGTGGCCCTGATGCTGGCACAGGAGGTACAGCGTGCTCTCATCGGATAGGAACCTGTAAACTCTCGTATCATTACAGCCCAGTTCACCACCAGGGCAAAAAATATGCTCCAACAAATGATGCGGAANGATGTAGTGAGGGCAACATGAGATCAAGATAATTATATCTGATAAATTCCACTTTGTCAGATGTATTGTTAGATACAACTTCGCCTGTGATATTTTCGGATAACGCAGACGCTCCTGGACCCCCACCCTGTAAAAACACTAAAGCTACAGAAGCATCGACGAAAACAAACCAACACATTCGCCAAAGGGAAGATGGGACTCGTTCTCAGAGACACATGACGCATCGCAATGAAAGCCAAGGCAAAAACTAGAACACTTGGAACATCAGGAATATGTACAAAACAGAAAGATCTTTTCAGGTGGCAAGATAAAAGAAAAGGTATAACATCGGAGTGTTGGGTCAGAGTGAAACAAGGTGACTACAGACAGGACAGCTGAGACTTACATCTGGAGAGCACATACTGTACCCGGGGAAGACAGAGCGAGGAGCCCCTTACACTGAGGGTGTGGCCCTGATGCTGGCACAGGAGGTACAGCGTGCTCTCATCGGATAGGAACCTGTAAACTCTCGTATCATTACAGCCCAGTTCACCACCAGGGCAAAAAATATGCTCCAACAAATGATGCGGAAGAGGAGAAGAAAGAGGAGTTTTAAGAATCATCCAGTATCACACGATAGACCTTAACCTGGAACCCACAGGGGAAAAAGGAAGAGAGGGCGACCGCATAACATCTGGAGGCGAGATTTCGAGGCAGAACTGAAACAGCTTGGAACAAAGTGGATTGAAGTATCAAGAGAAGCCTAAAACAGAGTGCCATGGCGAGCATTCGTCGATGGCCTATGCTCATCTGTGGGGTATGGGCTTAAGTAGGTAAGTAAGTACTATTAGATACATTGCAGGGTAAGCGCGATAAGTATTGCTTTAGTTCTAGCTCCATATGTAGAGTATCAACAGACATTTTAAAACGCAAAAAATTGCTTCACTGTTTACCAGCGCTGGTATCAGTTTTAAGATCCTATTAAGGCAGCCCAGCACTTCAGCGGGGTAATCCATCCTACATATTTGAGTTTTAGACTGAGTTAGAGTTTGACTCACCATTAAGAGGTTGTTTGAAGTAAAGGAACGCCTGAAGTGGTTTCAAGAATTTTCATTCCAGGTTGAGATTAAAACGGCAATCGAAAGGTGGTTATAATTGTCTAACAATTGAAACTGAGATGACCTGATACAGTCAAAAACAAAAGGGGATAAGTCAAAGATAAAACAATTTACATGTACCAGAGGGTGTTACGAAGCAAAGAGATCTTATATTACCAAAGACTCAGACGTCTGTTTAAATCTTGTTATGGTTTTTGTGCTATTTTCAAAATGAAAATACTCAAATATTCATATCTCTGACTTCTAAATTACAGACTCATCCATCAAATGAGTCTAAATGCTTAATTAGTTTTGGAAAAACAACAGAAGAGTATTTTACCCCTTGGAATGAGATCGGAGTACCTTTACTCTAACGTGCCGTTAACTTGTGCTTAACAGTAATACTACTTCTTTCTTTTCATTTACTTAAATTGATAGATGTCGAAAACAAACTACATTCATTCATCTTTCCTCTTTCCCACCTTAAAAAAGAATTATTAGTATACCAATGAAGATATAAAAAATATGTGACTCAGTTTGAGTTCGTACCAGCCATTGGCACTGCTGATGCAATTTTGGCAGTCAAGAATATAACAAAAAGACACGAATAAAAAACAAGATTGTCAATCATGGCTTATGTTTGTAGACTACGCAAAATCAGTTGACACTGTAGCGCACAATATGCTCTGGAACAACCTGATTGAATTTGGCACACGATACCATTTAGTTTAGATGGCAAAGAACTTTATAAAGAAGCAGATAGTATCATTTGGGTTGACACTGATCATAGAGACAGTTTCAAATGTTAACAGGGTGTAAGACAAGGATGTGTTATCTCAGTAAAACTTTTCAATGTCTGTGGGGAATCAGCGTTGCTCGCAGTAGCAGAAAGGTTAGAAGACAGGTAAGGGTGTGTAGTTGTTGATCAATCTATATTAAATATCAGATATGCAGATGACGCAACATTCATGGCAGCGTCTAAAGCAGAGTCAGTTGGTTAATTAGTTAATTACTTAGCTAATTAGTTGCAAAATGGTTACTTTTTCTAGAAAACTATTAGTCTGCCTTTTGCGGGAGGTGAAGATATCAAGTGATCATGAAGCATTTTTTTGTTTCCAGAGACTAGTAAAAAAAATTTCTTTTGAGTCTAAAATTTTATAGGCTGTACCTTGCTTTCCTGTACCTGCCCCAAAATAATATTTGAGTTCTAGCAATGATTTTAGGTTAAAAGAAAACAATGACCCTATTGACCTACGGGTAAAGTTTGTTGTTTTCCACTGCCTGGCGTAAACTAGGTATAATATTTCATATTGGGGTCTTGGACTTTTTTTGTGTTTGCGCCACATGAATCCTCCAGATTGTCCACTACATAAAAAGTACTTTAGTAAATCTTTGTGATAGATTAAGAAAATGACCCCACATTGCTTTCCAGTCCTACGTATAGAGTTACTTAATGTTAAATGCCCAAAATGTGTTTAACGGACTTGTGAATTAATAGGTGATGATGACACAACTCATTTTTTATCTTTTACGCTTTCTCTTCTGCACAAAAAAATCCCCTACTGTCTTACTACAGTCGCAAATGCCAAACAATTTTTACATCTAAAACTTACAAACAGTACTTTCAGGTGGATACACAATATGGAATACACTTCCTGATATCAACTATCTTCCTGATTCTCTTCTGCACAAAAAAACCCCCTACTGTCTTACTGCAGTCGCAAATGCCAAACAATTTTTACATCTAAAACTTACAAACAGTACTTTCAGGTGGATACACAATATGGAATACACTTCCTGATATCAACTATCTTCCTGATTCTCTTCTGCACAAAAAAACCCCCCTACTGTCTTACTGCAGTCGCAAATGCCAAACAATTTTTACATCTAAAACTTACAAACAGTACTTTCAGGTGGATACACAATATGGAATACACTTCCTGATATCAACTATCTTCCTGATTCTCTTCTGCACAAAAAAAACCCCCTACTGGCATACTGCAGTCGCAAATGCCAAACAATTTTTACATCTAAAACTTACAAACAGTACTTTCAGGTGGATACACAATATGGAATACACTTCCTGATATCAACTATCTTCCTGATTCTCTTCTGCACAAAAAAAACCCCCTACTGTCTTACTGCAGTCGCAAATGCCAAACAATTTTTACATCTAAAACTTACAAACAGTACTTTCAGGTGGATACACAATATGGAATACACTTCCTGATATCAACTAATTTGTCATCTTATCCTAGGTTGACTTTGTTTTGAAAGAAACGTCAGCTACCATTGCCAGTGCTCAGAATATCAAGATCTTACTAGCTCCCGTACGAACAAGCGTCTCATCTTCTAGTTTGCTCATGAAAGAAGGAAATCAGCAAGTTACATCAGAATCGGAGGTAATTTCTACTTCTTTTACTAAATTTAATAATATTTAGAAAACAAAGATAACTTGGACAAAATTTTTATGTTTAAACCTATTTGTTAGTACTATAGAATAGGGAATGTGCTCCATAAGAGCTATGAACTAGCGGTAAAGAACGATAAGAAAGCTACAATGGTTTTGTTGTAGGATTTAGAGACCAGCCTTCTACAACATACTGCATGGAAATGTAAAAGACTAAAGATAATGTTTAAGACTAGGGAATATTAAATGGACAGGATGTAAAAAACTGTAAATGGTATATAGTCACAGCAGGGGTGATCTTGAATGCAAACAAATCACATTATTTTGTAGTCAAAAGTACAACAGAAAATAGACATTCATTAGATTACTGATTATCGGTAATTTCTTTGTTAGCCTATGCACCGGCCCAGTTGAGCAATGAATAAGAGGCTGCATTGCAAGTTGGTTTTTTATATTTCTCTGTGAAATGGGAACAGGTATCATTTGCATTTTTATTTAATGAGGTCTATTCGTCAAATAAGAAATATCGTACAAAAAACACAATTTTTTTATTCGTTTTAGGTTGTTACATATCTGTTTTCTCAAGCAAAGCTCCTGGAGTATCACTTCAACAATATTTTGACTTCATATAAGAAGATGAATGCTGTACAATATATAACGTCTTCCATTACTCCAAAACTTCAAGCCTGTTACAACTACCGAACGTCAGCAAACAAAGCTTTTTCTGATGCAGTGTCCGCATTAACGAAGGCAACTGATGCCAGACGATCAGCCCATACCATTAGCCAAGCTGTAACACATATAAGTACGATTGTTACAACTCTACCTGTGTTCAGTGGGACATCATTGAAACAGATTGAAACTGATCTTGAAAAAGTTAAAGTGAATTTTCAAAACTTAAACGTAATTGCTTCAATAATTCATTTGCGAGCTAGTGTTGTTACACAAGCTGCTAATATAGCTCTATACAAATCCAAGATTCGGGCTTTTCATATAAAGGTCATTCAATATAGGCAGATGTTAGGTTCTTTGATGGGTCTAACCTGTTAGAGAATGGAAAGAGGATATCAAATTTATCGTGAGAGATTTTAAAATAAGATAGCGGTTCCTCGTAATTGTAGCATTTGTTCTACGCTAGGATTTATGATAATGTTGTAATATTTGTGATCACTAAAGAAGTTTGGTTTTCCAACTCTTGCTTAATGGTCAAAAACATAAAACGTTGAGGGACAACACTTTTCATGCTGAGTGTATTTTGGGCAATTAGTGGTTACTACCACAAACAAAAATACAGTTCATGAAACTGAATTCGTCACAGTTGGCAAAATCTGTTCAACAGGTACAAGATGATAGGGTGGATATTGTTGGTTTTTTGTGCGTTTTATTAAGCAATAGAATATGTGGGAATTAAATAGCTTTTATTGCATTGACAGTAAGCTTAAAAAGTGTACAAAACAAAGGTAATCATTTGGAAATCCATCACATTGAAGTAAAATTACCAAATCATATTTTATCAAGTGCATCAACTGAAAACCGAGCTAGCGGTAAGTTGTAACACCATCTTTTATAATACCTTGTATTCTTTCATTTTAATCACTACCGCGTACTGGATAGTTGGTTTTAGTTGCAAAAGGAAAATATATTTAATTTCCCATCATATTTATATGTTCAGTCTTAAATTAAGATAATGTACATTTCATATGTTCCTTAAACTTTTGCACTTCCTCAATTTGACTAATGCAAACTGATGTAATGAACGTAGCATTTGTATTTACCAGTAGTTTTAGTGATTATATTATTAGTATATACACGTTATATATAATATACACGTTTTCTAGAGTTCTTGACATAAAACGATATCGTTATAAATAAATTGGTAGGATGCAATCATGTTTATTTTCAATGTAGCAAAGATTCCTTGAAGTCCTTGTATTGGAAAATCTACTTGTTAGAGTATCTATCAGCAATATAAGTGGACTTTGTGGAAGTGTTTTTCTATATACCACGTACAGTGTATGCAATACATGGAAACATATAAGCTAACAAAGTATATACCTCCCAAATATCACTTTTTCTTGATAGCCTTTTAAGAGTAATTTTTTCCATACGACTTGATATTTCTCTTTTTGAAAAATATATTTAAATAGGAAATGTACAACATCAATAATTAACTCTCTAAAAATAAAATAAAGAAACAAAACCTATTATTAAAGACAAATCTTTACAATCTTATTGCAGGGGTATCCACACCCTGGAGACAAACATAATTTCCTATTCAAATACCCTAAACTATTAGGATTTTCATCAGGCTATAAAGTAAACATTGCTATATTGACGATGTAGTCTTCGCAATATATGTTTCATGTAAAAGTTAGATATAAGTTTTCAAGTTTGGTGAACAAGAGAATATCAGGGATCTTGACTTAAAAAGGTTTCATTGTTATAATTTTCACTTACTATTTTTATTATTCTTTGCTCATAAGTTAGTGAAATAATTTATTTCTAAGACCTTAGAAATTCTCATTTTTATTCAAATTTAATTCTCTACGAAACTTCTTTGATTTGTTGATATTGATTATTATCTTGAAAATTAGCAAATTATATACGCGCTCAGTTATAAACATTGTTCCAACTGATGCGAAATTGCTTCATGGACCAGAAAATTCATCTCAGTAGATCTGGTTGTTAGTTTTCTGTTTTTGTAAAATACTGTCCTTGCACGAAGTTATTTTGAAGTTTTAGAAGCTTTTCTTTTTCTCTCTCTTTTTCTTTAAACATACTTTATCATTTTCTGTTATATCCTTTCTTTCAGTTAATCTTCAACTGTTAATGCTTGCATATTCTTCCCGCTTCATCAGGTGTAACAGAAAATAAGTAATCCCGGAGTACTTTTTTCCTAGGAAATAAATACTCCCCAGTACTTTTTTCCTAAGGAAATAGACACTCCCTATGGGAAATTTGTGCTCCCCTGCAATTTTAATCAGAGGAGTACTTTTTATTAGGAAAAAATGTACATTCTGAAAAAGAAGAAATTCCATGTTTTCAAATCCAATAAAGATTTTATTATAATAGCTATCAAGGCCAAGATTCATTCGTTTTAAGACTGAACAAATCTCTCAGGTGATTTAAAATGTTTTGTTACTATCAAAATCCAAAAAGTACTTAAGCTTAGGGTCTATAGTTACCAATTCACAATCGGAGTACCTTATTTCAGCAGTACCTATTTCCTGGGTAATTAATATCCCGGGGAGTACTATTTTCCCGAGGGGGGTGCTTATTTCCTAGGATAGAGGCACTCCCGGGAATACTTTTTTCCTTGGAAATATATACTGGGGAGTACTTATATCCGGGAAATAAGTACCTGGTAGTACTTTTTTGCTGTGACACCGGCAGCCAATGTTTTTCTTAGCTTAATATTACGCCTCTAATTTGTCTCGATACCTATATCCCTTAATATATTCTTTGGTCTTTCTTCTTCCAAGAGCTATGAAATTAACGAAGTTCTTTTTTCATAGGTAATAAAAAAGGCATCGTTTGTTTTTCTTTCTTCTCCATCCCTTTTTACTGTTTGCGTCGCTGTCTTATTGGGTAAGAAAGTCAAAAGCCTAATACACAAATCAATGAGTTGTTACACACAATCAATTGATGGATAGGTGAAAACCCACATTTAGCGCCCAGCAATAAACCAAAAAGGTGAATGCAGGCATATTTACTGTAGCCAGAAAATTGATGTAAAGTAGATAACCAAAAAAGTAGCAACATCGCTTCAACGTTAAAAGTGGTGCCAAATAACAAACGAGAGAAGGCACATTGATGAGGCGGTTTTTATTAAATCACAATTACTATCTTCCTTGCAATCTTCCAGGCAAGGAAGAATCGTCAAATCAAAAGTTTTGATTGAATTCATGATCTGAAAACCAAAACAAAATTATTCGAAGTACCAAAACAAATATGGCTAAAGAGTTTCTTAAAAAGAAATTCTATCATCTTCAGAAGACATACTGATACCTATTGATACGATATTACTACCTAGTGATATCGTATGGAAATCATAGAGCCAGTAATAATCTTGAAAATTCTGAACTTTATGGACTCAGAGGAAGCCATAGATGTAAGAGCTTTATCATGTCATAAGTCGTAAGCTCTTACATCTATCATAAAGCCAATGTTATAACAAGAGAAATAACGAACTCCACTTTTTCTAATTTCAAAGTTGAAGAACTGTTCGTCCCAATGCTTCTACTTTTGGAAAACCAATTTAAAAAAAAGAACTTGATATCTTTGCAAATGCCAAAAATATTACTTTGTAAATTTAGGAGTATGTTTTACAAAAAACGTTACATTTGGATGAAATTACCGTAATTCCTAAAATAAACGCCGGGGCTTTTATTTCAATTTTAAGCAAATTTTTGCGGTTTTTATAACAGAGCGCTGTTTATTTGAGGCTAGGCGTTTATTAGAGAAATACCATAGTAAATCATTTTCTTCCTTAATTAATAGATGTTATTATTATTATTATTATTATTATTATTATACAATTATTATTAGTATACAATTATTATCATTACGATTATATATAGCCAACTCAAAAAATGATATATACAACTATATACAGTATATACAAGTTCTGTTCTTCCATTGGGTACTGTTTTCTTAATCTAGGAATAAATCAAAGGAGGATAGTGATGCCTTCATACATTCAAATATCCCTAGATGCTAAACGAAGGAGAATGGGGAGTAAATATTTGTATTTATAAGCTAAAAACAATANACTTTTTCTAATTTCAAAGTTGAAGAACTGTTCGTCCCAATGCTTCTACTTTTGGAAAACCAATTTAAAAAAAAGAACTTGATATCTTTGCAAATGCCAAAAATATTACTTTGTAAATTTAGGAGTATGTTTTACAAAAAACGTTACATTTGGATGAAATTACCGTAATTCCTAAAATAAACGCCGGGGCTTTTATTTCAATTTTAAGCAAATTTTTGCGGTTTTTGTAACAGAGCGCTGTTTATTTGAGGCTAGGCGTTTATTAGAGAAATACCATAGTAAATCATTTTCTTCCTTAATTAATAGATGTTATTATTATTATTATTATTATTATTATTATACAATTATTATTAGTATACAATTATTATCATTACGATTATATATAGCCAACTCAAAAAATGATATATACAACTATATACAGTATATACAAGTTCTGTTCTTCCATTGGGTACTGTTTTCTTAATCTAGGAATAAATCAAAGGAGGATAGTGATGCCTTCATACATTCAAATATCCCTAGATGCTAAACGAAGGAGAATGGGGAATAAAATCTATTTGTATTTATAAGCTAAAAACAATATAAAAGCATGATAAAACCACTAAAAAAAATAATAAAACCAGTAAAATCACTTTTAAAATAAATTTTAAAACTCTTGAACATTGGCGGAGCTTCTCACATTTAGTGGAAGTTCGTTAAAACATTTCGTACCGTAACAGTGAAAACTTCTTTTGGTTGATTCTAGTTTAATTTTTGGAATTCGGATAATTTTTCCATTATTTCCAGCACTGTTTTCCATGATATCAAAGTAACTTGAGTTATCTGTATCTTTAGTTATCTGTATTGATAATCAGGTATAATTCTCCAAAGGTAACTTCTAATAGCATAGGATTTATTCATGTTCCAACATACAAAAATTACTTTCTCTGTTTTGAAAAAGGAACCTAGTTATCACACGTTATCCATGGCAAGCCAAAAAGATAGTATTAGCTATACAACTGTAAAAAGGTATTATGCTAGGAACCTGACCTGATTATTTCGCTTGGGCTGAGGTTGCAGAGACTTTTCTCACCATCGAGCGATAAAAAATGAATGTTTCAGTTAAGGTATTTGTTTTTTTTCTACCGATGGCAATGAAATACGTATGTTCTGCTTTTTATTCTTCATTTTTCACTATTGAAATCAGGGATTTAAATATAATTACTGTTAATTAGCCAAGGTATTTGTTTGCCCGAATAGCAATTCATTGCACTGTGTCTTACCATGATTGTAGTAATAGAAGTATGTATTACATCCATTTTGCTGCAGTATGAACAGTAAATTGGACTATTTGTTGTGTTTTTTTTGTGCACTACAATTTTCCTGATTTCTAAATGCAATGGGACTCAACTTTACTCAGTACCCCTAAATTATTTATCCACGACAGAGCACTTTTATTTCTAAACCAAATAACTTAACCTTTAGGGAAAATTCAGCTAATATGAAGATTTATTTAAGTGTACATGTATAGACTGACGAAGAAAAATTCCTCAGATAGCCTGGAGTAAACAGGAGAATTCTGCCAATTATGGCCTCGATAAAGAGTTGATTTCTTTGCCACGCCGGTCGAAAAATAGGTTTAAAATGCATTGCTATAAATTTCCACATCAATGGAAATATAACAAAAAAATATATCAGAGAGCTTCAGATCCAAACAGTGCGAAATAAGCTACTACAATTGAGCTTGGTGTGTACCTATGAAGCTGTCGTTGTGATAAGGGGAAGGTAAAGAAATATCATTGTGTGTCACTCAAAAGAACAAGAAAACATATAATTGTATTCCCCCTCTGCCATGAATTCACATCTGATTTGTGCTTATTCTTAAATATTACCTTAATGAATCCACAAATCATACTTTTAGATAATGATCTTTTTTCAAGTCACTTGCTTAGCTACTGGTCAACGTGTGTCAATGAAAATAGAGACAGCCACAAAACACTTCTTTTTTTTAAAAAACGTCATTTTTCCCCGTAACCAGGGCTCAGATGGTGCCCTTCTCAGGGACTTGGATTTGGCAGTGACGTTGGCAGTGTTCAGTTGTACTAACCATTAGGCTAAGGCTTCTCAGCAACAAAACATATGACAGAGGTAATTTCATCTGAAGAAAAGCTCTGAGATACCAATGTTTTTAATTGCTTTGGATTATTAAAAGAAAAGGACTAGGCAACTTAAACAATAAAACAAGATGTTGATCTTAGAAATGGGGAAAAAAAGGAAAATACTAACATAAGATAGACCGATGAAAAAAGAGTTTAAGAAAATATGAAAGGAGTGATATGTTACAAACAGACCTGAATGGGAACAAATACTCGTCTCCAGACCCTGTAAAGAGATAAGATTTTTTAAAGTTAAATGAAACGGCTGTTTTTTTCGAGATAGTCGGTTTGGGATGTACTAACATGGTTTCTTATCGAAATCTATTGAATGAGCTGTACTACCTGAAAGAGAGCAAGGAAGACAGAAGAAGCAGATAAGATTATCTCAACTGCATTGTTGTCTGACCGTTTCAAAGTCATACCATTGTTTTGATCAGTCAAAATGAAGGAGCTTCTCACCATTATCTACTACTCCATCCAAATCTGCTTGTTCTATTGGGCTGTTTTAATTTTCTAAGTGGATATTTCCTTTGACAAGTTTTTCAGATGATGTAATCCAGTAATATCAAGGATTACCTAGGGAAAGAGTTTGGGGTAGATTATATTCTAGGGGACCTGCTCTCATTTCTATTTCTGTATTTTTGACTATTCACGATATTGAAAACAAATCCTTTAATTGTCTGCTTCATAAGTGGAAAGGCTGCTTGGGTCATTTTATGTCACTGAGCAAGTCTACATTTTGAGGGAGTTACAAACCTTTGAATGAATACTACTCCATAGTGCTACTTTTAATTATATACTATATTTAGACTCCTGGTTTGAGGATGCAGATCGTTGGTAAGTGCGTGGCTGCAATGAATTATGAAACAAATTACATTTTGATTAAGAATATGTATTTAAGTTATGTCCCAATGTTAGTTTAAAATATGCTTCAACTTACAAGTTATGTTAAATATTCACCTTTTAAACTACTTTAGAATCTTTATAAAAAAAAGGCCAATGTGTACCATTGGTTCATAGTGCATATAGAGTTTTCCTTAAAATGTATGGCGTTTTCATTATTGCAAGCTTTTGAGCTTATAGTAGTTGTTACGATTGATCAATTTTCGGAGGATTCTTTAAGGGGATGTGAGGGACCAAGTTAAGACCCATACAAAGCATAAAGCCATGAAGTATATGAAGCTAGAAAGGAAGAGATAACAAAAGTTAGGTCAGTTGATAAGAGTTGACCTTAGACCTAAAACATCCAAGTCATAAACATGACGAAGGAAATCACTCAGAAGCCTAAGAGTTTCACAATCTAGATGTCTAGGGAAAAAGTGCATTCATAGAAAAAAGTATTACAACGAAGGACAAAACCTGCAGGTGGAACTTGAGAGAAATGCGTCATTCCAGATCCAATACAATGAGCTTGTACTAGCAAGAAAAGCTCTTCAGTTCACTTGGTATTTTTTCAATAAACCTCGCAATGTCTTTTTTGATCGTATTTAATGCACCATTTACTATTGGTATCCCTATAGTAGATATTCCCCCTAGCTACTAAACTAACTTTTTAGGCCACTGTGCTTTCTAGTTTCTCACAGTCTTCTCCAGACATATCATTGTTTTTTAAACGGATTGTCATACCAATTACCACGAGGCATTTAATTAAAATTTATTTTTAAATACAAAACTTCATTACTCTAATTACAATTCTGCTTTCAAGTCTATGATACTTTTTGGTAGATGCTTTATTTCACAAAAACATTATTATCGTAACATAACAGATCACTGGGAGTCTTTTTGGGTACTACTGTAAGCAGTGTCCCTTATTTTCATTGGCTTATCTAGTTTCTTAAGACAAGGCCTTTATCAAGGTGCAGATATTTCTATCCAAATGCTTTTGTAGGCCAAATTAGTACCAAGAATCTTAATAAATTGTACTCCAATGCTTGTAACACTAACATAGCTTTAAAATCTGACTAGGAGTAAAACAGATCACTATTTCATTTGCAAAATTTGTCTCCATACTGCATGGTCTGTATAACAAGTATTGTTGTCTCCTTATTGACAAAAATAAATGTTCTGGGTCAAAAAATGACCATGTATAGTAAAAAATTCTATCCATATATTAACATGTGCGGATATTCACTGAATTCTCCAAATTTTCAAACCAAAAAGATATGGGTATATGCGTCGATATCTGGCTGTGAGTAGAACAAATAATAGATCATACTGTTTATTTAGATCCTGACTGTGGCGTTAAATATACTAGACAAAATTTTTTATTTTTTGACGATATCCTCCCGGTTTTCCGTCATAAATTTATGTCTCAACATTAAGTGTGCTTGAAAATGCCAAGTGTCAACAATTGCTTATGAAAAAACCAACTCCAATATAAAATAATAAGAAAATTTGGTAACCATTTTTTTAAAGAACTCCTGGAAAAATCTGGATATTTTCTGGGAGAATTGGCAGAAGTACAATATTAGTACACTAAAACGTACGCAAATAAGACAGGGAGCTATTTTGAATCTTACTAATATGTTTTGACTGCTGCACTAGATATACTCTAATGAAGGCCTCCTCCAGCACTGGAAATGGGGTAGGGCGTTAAACGTAAGGAAAATACTTACATTATAACCTTAACTTCTCCCCCCCCCCTCCTTCCTTAAAACCAACCAACAGAAGATAATAATGTCTACTAGGAGGCAAAAACCTAAACAAAGGAAATATGTGATGATCGTTAAATACATACGAGCAGCCAAGGCAAAGATAACAGAATACTTTACAGGATATGCAAGAAGATTGCCAGTAGGTATAAGCACATGTAACATGGGAACTCTGGTGAAATGGGTGAAATGGGCGAAAAACGTAGAAACCGGGGGCAATATGAAGCTACTTTATAACGCTGTTAACAGCAAGGCCTTAGGAATATATAACAAACTGTGATATTCAATTAAATAAAACAAAATAATTTTTCGAAGGGGGAGCCGTGGCTTAATGGTAAGTGCAGTTTCACAGTAACCAAGGCGTTTCGGGTTTGATTTCCCGAGCTGGTGAAGAGAATTTGGAACTTTACAAAAGAAAAAGCCACTGGTTGGCGTCGGAAAGGGCATCCGGCCAAGAAATTTCTCACTGCCAAAAATAAAGTTTCTCTGAAGGGCACCGTCTGGGCCTCAATTGCTGGTGGCAAATGACGGTAAAACCCAAAAAAGAAAATAGTTATTGGAACAGTAAACAGCGGAACAGATTAGCTGGAGGCTTTGAATTACCACTGAAAATAGTTCAACCATCTACCACTACTTCATCTTACCCATACCTACTGAGTCAAAGCTATCTTTATGATAAAGATAATACAACCTCTTTACGAATGTATTAGACCGATAAAAAGTCGCCAGTAGGCTGTCAATTCTCATTAAGCTCCTAAAGAAAAAAGCCTGTTGTAACATTATAAATAACAAATCATCACACTTCTGTAGATGCCAGAAAACACTTCAAAAAACTGGTCGTTTTAAAGGATATAGAAGGTGGTGGAACGTCTCTGACTTAATTATCAGGTCTTAACTATCTGAAAAAGTTGAAGTTTAACATTTGTTTTAGTACAAGTCTGAAGAAAACATTTTTTGTCCCATTTTGACCCCCAACAGTTTGTCTATACTGAAGTTAATATTTTGGGCATAAATCCATCCAAAAATAAGATTAACAGACTTATAAGAAAGATGCCAATGATAATCCGTTTATACGTTTTTACCTAATATAAAGGTTTGTTAAATTTGTAGAGTGAATCCGCAAAGGGATGCACGTTTATCTCATATTTGTTAAGCTTCTAACAAGAATATCATGATAATGATTCAAGACTCCTCTTCTCCATAATACAGAGTTCGTACAACTCTTTAAAAGGAATATAATGCCGAATAAACTACTGAAAACATGCTAATTATTCTTTTATAATGTATGACTATAGAACACATAGGCAAGACAAGGTAGAGCAACCTGTAAGGGATTAATGGCAATTGATACTTTACTTCCTCATATAATGGGAAGAATAAGTTGTTTTGTTCAAGTCAGCATAGACGATATTTAAAAAACATGTCAAATTCGAATGGTAGAAGTCTAGAAAATATTGTTTTACTCAACCAACAGAAAACAGTATTATATAAACCCTTAAAAATTCAGCTGATCTGAATCAAAATATTGACTATTACTTGATTATTATATACTTGCCGCGCCCTGGAGTAAAAAACAATCCTGAATTCCGAAAATGGTGCATTGGCAGGAAAGCATTAATTTAATTGCATATACCCTGTTTCATTTTGTATGTTATCCTTACGGAACTAAACGGTGTGTGTGTACCAGTTTCTACTTTATACATAGCATTGTCTATAGGTTAAGGATTTTGAGATATAACTTTAAATTACTGAGTTTATCAACTTTTCATGATCCCTAATTCCACAAACCCTATTTTACACATGGACCACTCCCTATTTCTCGGTTACGGCCTTTCTCCTTCCAAAAACGTCATTATTTTCTTGGTTTCTAGGAGGACACGTGCATTTTACGTCCATAAAACTACATCACTGTTATTTACAAATATTTTGTAATTTGCTTAATAATACACTAGACCTAAATTTGTACAGAATAATCAAGCGACCAATTATTTTTCCCAGGAGTAGAGAATGGAGAAAAAAAAGAAACTCGGAGAAGCCAAAGAAGATTTTAAGATGAAATTGTAGAGAAAAAAATTGGCAGTAAACTTTGAATACATATTACATATACTATAAAAATACATAATTATGCGTTCTGCAAACAGATTTTTAACAGAAATCCATAGCCAAATGTTAAAACATTGAAATAACCCCTGCAAGCGTACCCAGTGTTTAATGTAAACTATAAAATTCATACTCAAATAAAGGTTAGTTTTTTCCGGATGTCTTGTATTTTGAAGGAAATGTTCCCCGTGCCACTATCACAATCAAAACAAGAACAACAGCTGCTACTTCTTCTTCTACTACCACCACTTTCGTTACTACTATTGTTACTACTACTATAACTATTAGTAGCAGTAATTCAATTTCTTTCTCCCTTTTATTAACAGAAGGTAGTCAATATTTTGTACGCAAAAAAAATTTGTGGCATAAATCCATTTACATTAATCAAGCCAACAACACATTTTTTATTTCATTCATAATATATTTCGAGAAGAAGTGGTATTGCATACCAAATATGTTGTTCAGGGTGTGAATTATGCTATGTCGGTCAAATCGCCCCTCATTTGCAAACCAGAATTAAGGAACATTTGTGGCCAAATAGCATTTTGGGAAGTTATTTTAAAGCTTGCGGTTGTATTTTGTCTATATATGACGTCATGATTCTTGCATCAGCGAATTCAATTTATCACCTTCTCATATTAGAAGCGTTATATATTAAAAACAAAAGACCAACACAACACAAAGGACGAGTTTAGAAGCCACATATTAATGGTTGAAATTTTAATTGATTACTTTAATGACTTATTTTCGCAGCTTTCTTTTGTTCCAATATTCTTATATATGAGCAAAAGATTGATGAATTTTAATCTTGTTTACGGAGTGTTGAGAAAGGACAGATGTATATATTTTAGTTGTAACATTTTATACTGTATAAGGTATTTTTATATATTCTTTTGGAAATGATGATGAAAAAATCCTTCTCAAAATATATTTTCAATGAAATGTTGGTTTGATTAATTGAAATAGTCAAAACTATCCTGATATCTTACTTTTACTCCTCTAAGATCACTCACAATCACAACTGTCCTCTGACACCCATGTCTGCTGTTGCTCCTTTTTCCAACAATTTTCACCAGACATTTTGCTTTACTTTCTTCCTTGACCTTCCTCTTTTAATACTCTTTGAATCATCCAAATCTTCTTTGTTTTTTTTCTTACTAAAATATTATAACCTTGTATACAAATCCATTCTTATATTTGATAGTCAATAAAGGATGCACCTTTTGCTGCCCCTATATTAGCTATTAGCCATTCGTCAAAACATTTTATAATAATATGTATTAGCCTTTTATGGAATTACAAAGCGTGGTACTTTTGAGAAAAATTTTCATTTTTATCTTGACTGGTATTTCATGGTTGAAAATTGTAACGATTTTCACTCCCTTTACTCCACGACAACTTCATTCTGGCTCTTCTCTCCGTGTGGTGGGAATGAATTTAAGTTGAACCAACAAATCTTCATAGTTTAAGTTATATCCTTCATGAAAGATTTGCAACTGAGCAGTTGCTATAATACACTTGCATCGTCATCAGGCTAATTCAGTGTGCATTCAGGGTTTAAAAGAAGCCTGCCCATTGAATTTTGTTTGTTCTTGTTTGTTGTTAATCTCAGTCTTTCTTTTGCGCCGAATTCCAATTTCTATATACTGCTTCACGGAACAATTTCTTCACCATTTTATCACATACCTAAAGAGAATATAAAATAATTTATTATTGGAAACCAATCCATCTATTCCGTAATTCTTTCTCATAAACCTGTTGTACGAAGGAAAAGTAGAGTAACAGATTCAATGTTTTTACCAAACATTTCATGTAAAACATTTGACTTGGCTTAAAAGTTCAGGCGTGTTTGCCCTTTGCCCCTCCATTGTTCTTCTCTCAGCTATCTCAGTTGGAAGCCTAGTATCTTTGCAAATTTGATCCATCCATCCCAAAGGTGGACGCCTAGGTGGTCTTCTAACGATGAAATTTCCCTTGTGTGCTTGGAACAGGGCACTGGTTACATTGTTGCGGTTCAAGTGGCCAATGTAGCGCATACGTCAATCCTAGTTTGCATCAACAATCGTTTTCTTCCCTCAGAGTTCCTTGCAGATTGTTATGTTTCTGAACCTTTGTAAACTTAAGATCTTTAAAATGCGTTGCTCTGAGGCAACACATTTCAAAGGCCAGTAGTGACATTACTCACAGATATTATATATTACTAAGTATTTAACTAACATTTGATAATGTTGTCTTCTTCTTCTTCTTCCACTGGCTTGAATCCCATTTAGATGGAGTCGCCGGTGCGGATTCGCATTCGCCATTCCCTCCTGTCTTGCGTGTCCTCTTCAGTCGCACCAATCTCTTTCAGATCGTCCCGGATGTTGTCATTCCAACGCCTTTTCGGTCTTCCCCGTTTGATAATGTTGTCTAGTGAATTTATTTTTTAAAGTTAAAAAGTTAACAGCATTAGCAAAGTACAGTCCTCCAGTGAAAAATTATGGTCTATGAGCGTTGATGAATACCCTTTTAAAAGTGATAACTAACATCGGTATTGCTAAACCTGCATATTGTTAATGCCCTGCTCGAAATGTTAAGGTTCAAAAAACTGAATATCAATTGAAGGTATTTTTGTAATATTATATTTATTCAATGTGCTTCAATGGAAACAAAGAAAAAGCTGGACTGCATATGTTGTTAGCAACAGTAATTAAAATCTGTATTTAAAATATGGTGTCGCAAGAGGATGTTAAAAGTGCTATTGACCAAGAAAAAAGAAAAAGCTGATAAACAAACAAAAGGAAAGTAAAATGTTTACTCTCGATTTTGTGAAAAAAATCCTAGTTATTATGTTCAAATGACATGATTTGGGGGGAATATAAGTATATAATATAATATAAGTTTAAAGAAATCTCCCTTTTGGAGTATCTAAAGCCTGATACAGGCATCAAAATAACATGATGGCACAGCTTATGTTCTCCACGGTTTCTGCAAGCATCGACCACAATAAGGATGTTATGATCAAATTATTTGAAAGCCCTTGTCTTTGTTTTCCTCTTGTCCTACTTCCATCAATGCTCTTCGTCACAGCTACATATTACAATTGCTCTTGCCAAAGTATATGTCCGAAGAAGCTGAGCTGTCCCTCTGCTACTCATAAAATAGTGAAAAGAATAAAAATGAAGCAAAAATAAAGTTGACGTCAGTGAGCAGGAAATAGCGGCCACTGATACATTTTTATCTATTGACAGGGGAAGTAATACAAGGCTAGCCTTAATTGAATTTCAGCCTTCACTGTAAAGATCGATACAGATAATGATTGTTCTGTAACCATACCAGAAAGACCAGTTATATGACATTGAAGACAAGCACAATAAAAAAATGTTTGGTCAATAAACTTGGCCTTTGTAGAGTCAGAACAGGTGAATTAGGTTTTTACACGATAAGAAACGAATTTAGGAAACACTGAGACGTTTCCCTTCAAAGAAAATAATAATCCGATGCTATTGCACAAGACACGATTAATTTGAGCTATCAGTAGAATAGAAACGGGACAATTTAGGCCTTTTTGCAGCTGTTTATTCTTCGCTGCAAGGCTTTGAGTTTCACATCTGCCAAATATTTCAGACAGCTGCCAAATATCACATGTAACCTTAGATTAAAAATTATCTTAAAAATCTCTAATATTTCCTAGAATGATTTCCTTGCTTTATATACTAATGTTATTATTTTGATACCACGCACGATGATGATCGTTCACTGATATTGCACGCCTCAAAATATTCATCAAAATAAATGACTGTAAAAAAAATTGTTTATTTATGCTTCAGATTCTGTTTTTCTGTTTGTGAGTCAGCTAAAACCTATTGTTGGACCATTTACAAAAGCAGAAAAATATGTATTTAGAAATATTGAAAATATTTTTTTTTATTTGACAATATGTAAGTCCCAATACTTGATTTTGAACCTCTAAAAACAGAAATTACTTATTTTATTGATTTTGGCAATTACTTCGCAACAACATAAAGGAACAGCTTAGTTCCTTACAGTGCCCATGAGCATATTACCAGAATAATGCTTCTTTAACTTGATGGTATAAATTTTGGAATATCATTGTTCACCAGTTTGTTATATGTTCAATTGGGGGGTTTGCCACCTAAAAACTAGGTGTTGAAAATCTCAGCCTTCTTTTTATTATCATTACTGAGATTCCTGAACAACTGTTATCTAAGTCGTTTTGTTGTCATTGAAAGGTGGAAGTAGATGTCACCTAGTTATCTTTCAAAATGCTTTTTTCAGCACTATCCCCTCAGCAAGATAATGCCTTTCAACGGTATACCTAATGTTGTACTCTTAGTTTGATTTGAAGTTTATGACTTCCAGATGTTTCCTAAATTTCAACTTGCATTTCGAGCTTGACAATTGCCTCTTTATAAAGAGGAAATTATACCAGGAAAAGAAATATACTTGTTCAATTTCAAAATGCCAAAAACTACTGTAAATATCAATTAAATGATTTTAAAATTTATTTGAGTATTTCAGCCATATACATCGAAATATGACTGCCAAAGTCAATTCATGTGTGCAAAGTAACATAAGCCACTGATTATAATTTAAACTATCCATTATAGCAGGCATAGAGAAAATGACAGTAATATCACATCACTAGTTGTAGCCACATTTGCAATGATAACTGCAGACATGGTAGTAGTCCAAATAGTATTAATACTGGTGGTAGTAAAAGTTTAGGCATAATAGTAGTAATGATATTGGCAGTAGCAGTAATACTAGTAACAATACTTGTATTGTAGAACCAAATGTATCAGTTGTAATAATATAATTTGTAGTAGTGGTAGTAGTAGTAGTAGTAGTAGTAGTAGTAGTAGTTACAGCAGCAGCAGTAGTAGTAGCAGCAGTAGTAGCACTAGTAGTGGTACCAGAAGTAGTAGTAAGTGTAGTAGAAATAGTAGAAGTATCAGTAGTTCAACAGTGGCAGGTAATGCTGGCTTAGTACATGTAGTAGCAGAGGCAAGATGGGTAAGTGTAGACGTAGGAGAAGTGGAAAATTAAATGGAGGACGAGAAATGTGGCAACAAGAGAAAACGGAGACAGAATAGGAAGGATGAAGTAACACCTGTCAACCGAAAAGTGCTTTTAGTGGAGTGGATTTTATTTTTATTTTTAATATCCTTTTCAAAGAAAATACAGTTGAACCTCCATAATTCAACAAGCATAGGACCACATAAAGCTGTTTGAGTTATGGAGACAAAGTTGTTCTTGTGATGAAAGGTATGAAAGTTCAGACCATATACAAGTAATTGAGAGTTGGGAACATATGGCAGGGGATTGTAGTGTAGTACAGGGAAATGCGACTTTTGTGTGATTGGTCCAGGTTGCCTTAGAACTTTACTGGACAGGAGTGGAAAAGAAAAGTATGCAGACTTCCAGAATTTTTATGGTTGTTTATTATTTTTACAACACAGAAAGAAAACATAAGACAGTCAGAAGTAAACCAAGGTATCAAAAGATGGCTGTTGCTTTTGTGCTAGTATTTATTTAAATAATTTTTATCGCTAAGCTGTCCACTTTGCGTTTAAAATCATCATTATCGCAGAACAGGGAGAATTCACCCAAAGTGTCAGGTGCTTTCAACATCTTGACTTGGTAGATGATATGCTAAGTCATCATCAACTTCGACGATTGTTTTTGCATTAAGATTTCACTACGATTTCCGCGTAGTAAGATGTTCCCCATTCGTCTTCATAATACTTTCTGCATCAAATACATCCGCTGCTACTGTATCATCTGGGGCTAGTTCCAGTAGGGATCTTGTAAATCAGATATGGGATCGTTTTCAATGTTTCGAAAAGAGTTATCATCATCATTGACAGCGTTATTTTGTGCACTGAGACTATTTCCTGCTTTTCAAAAAAAGAAATTAATACTTGTTTTCTCTTCCACAGATTCTCATGCCCTCCCAAGCATGATCATGTCATCCAATAAAGATGTTGTTGGTAGAGATTAGGGGGATTTTTTTCGATTGTTAGAATAATGTGTTTAACTGAGAAGTGTCGATATTTTGCCTTCAAGGACCTTACCTTTCCTTGGTCCGTTGTGGTTGGTGGCAATTGTTCCTTTTCCACGGGTTTTAAGCTATCTACATCGTGATGAGCTGGAGCCTTATCGATAATGATGGTTGTTTTCTCCCTTTGTTTTCCATTTTTATCCATTTTTATTTCCATTTTTATTTCCATTTTTTTGACTTTCTTTGTCAACTCTTCAAATAATAAAGTCTATCTAACTCTTTTCGAGGGACCTTTAACAGCACAGTAGATACTTTACATGATAAATGCACCTTGATTTTCTACTTTTGCCAATGAGACTGCCAACATTGGCAGTCTCTTTTCGAGGTCATTTTCAGCAATAAGTCTCGTTAACCTTACCTCACTGTGCTTCCCTCCTAAACACTTTTCCCCTTCATGTGCATTGTTTTCTTTGACTAATTTTTNTATTTCCATTTTTATCCATTTTTATTTCCATTTTTATTTCCATTTTTTTGACTTTCTTTGTCAACTCTTCAAATAATAAAGTCTATCTAACTCTTTTCGAGGGACCTTTAACAGCACAGTAGATACTTTACATGATAAATGCACCTTGATTTTCTACTTTTGCCAATGAGACTGCCAACATTGGCAGTCTCTTTTCGAGGTCATTTTCAGCAATAAGTCTCGTTAACCTTACCTCACTGTGCTTCCCTCCTAAACACTTTTCCCCTTCATGTGCATTGTTTTCTTTGACTAATTTTTGAAAATAAATCTAAATTAGTCCCCATTGTAGATATCACGGAGGTCGAAATTGGAGAATATCGTAGGGAGTGATGTTTCATACTAGGACGTTTTCATTTCTGGAGTAAGTAAATGTAATTCATCGACAACATCTTTAAAAGCTAAATAGTATAGACTTCCATTTACTCAGACAGCCACTTGATGCTTGGAGGTTTTCAACTTCCAAAAGATGAACCAAAACCTTGACATTTTTTTCTGTAAAATCAGTCCAAGTATAGTAATGTTTTTGATTCCCATTTTCAACAACCTTCTATGCAGTGCCGTATTTATTTTCCTGAACTTTCCTTTTTTTAAACCCTCTGAGGGTTGCACATCTGTAAGTTTCATAATCATTTATAATTTTTTCCCGTTTTGATTTTTATGTTGACAAGGTACTCTAACTCCGACATTATATTCCCCATTCTTAAATGCTGTTGTCTTCTATAATACCGTCAATGCTTCATACTATCTCATTTTTGTTTCCGACCGGCAACACTTGCCATCGTCTTCCACCTAACAAAACAAAATGAAGTATGTGTACGATGAAATTAAGCTTCTTTGTTTTGCTTTTAGCAAGGAAATACAATCCTTTCTCACCGTGACATTCGAACTTGAAGCATTTTTGAAGATCATAACAAAAGTTAGGGATTCTTTAAGGCTGCTGGGTAGAGAGGTAGATGTAAGTGACAACATACTACTCACTGTTGTCAGGAAAGTAAAAATTCAGTTATCGTGTCACTGGGTATCATGTCCATAAAACAGACTGGCAGCATTTCATAATTGAAATATTCCAGACTGAAATAGAGCCTTCAAATATTCCAGACAAATATGCAGTCTGTGTTTTAAAACATGGTAAGGTTATCTTTAGGAAAAGGATCATCCAATAGATTTGCTAAAACTCTTTTTCTCCCCTTCGTGCAGATATAATGAGATTAATCAGTGTTACAGTACCAAGAAGAGCTGAAAATTTGTCTGACAGTATGGGACCAGATGGTACCGAGCACTAACATATCTATTTCTGTGGAAGATAAAGATGACAGAGGTGATCTAGAGCCAAAATTTTAGATTTTAGTTATGATCTTCTTTTGACTAAAATTAAGAAACAGTACAGGAACTTTTAAACCTAACTTGTTGAAAACGTAAGAAACTATTTGACCTAACACTCTCGATAGGTTTTTCGTAAAAAATAAGTGTACAGGTGGTTTGCGGTGCAAAATTGCACATTTACCTTTTTGCATAAGGGAAAAAGTTCGAGTTATGGAGTTTGAAGTTTGCAAGGGAATGGAGAACCTTGTTCGAGTTATTGAAAGTTCTAATTATGAGAGTTCGAGTTATGGAAGTTAATTTATTAGGAAGAAAATAGAAATTCTGAAAGAACCGGTAAACTTTGGTCGAGTTATAACAAGTTCGAAGTATGGAGGTTAAACTGTAATCAAATATTTTAGTTTTGGGATTAGTAACTTATCACTAAATACAGTTGTTTATTATGCACTTTTACTGATCAACAGGATGTCGATCGACACCGTATAAGCTGTTTTCTTTCATTGCTGCCAAAACCCAGGAAGCTAGTGTTGAGAAAAAAGAATTGGTGTCAGTCAGTCCAGCAGTCTGTGACCTGAAATGTATTTTCCTCCAGTCTTTCTCCTGACGTAAACAAATGTAAATGTAGTTCTAATAGGAAAATGGAGGACGTCTGTAAAAACACTGCTACAGATCCAATGGAAATTGTTTCCCACGATATTTTCTAATATTACATCAATTCAGCAGGTGTATATCCCACACATAAAAGGTTTATGTGATTGGCTTCTCGAACATGTTATCTCTGTTCCAGATTGTGGTATTCTAGACCAGCTCAATTTTGTTTCTTGCAGTTTGGAAACTGTGTTGTACTGCGTTTGTTTGTTCATCACTTCAGGGTGCCATGATGTATCTTTTATTCCAAGCTTTTTAGCTCCATAACTCGTTGTACTTGTTAAACGTGACTCCATTTACCTATGACAAAATGAGTGTGTTCGTCTTTTGTGTTCATTTGACAGGAGATTTAATGTAAGAGAACAACTGTAAACACTTTGGTTACCTTCCCAGTTAACTACTAACATATAAACAATGTGTTACGCCAACTGCTCATTAAAGGAACAGCAAATAAGGCTCTGACTGTTTGAAGACTGCTATTAACACCTATGTAGATGAGAACGAAAACAATTTACTATCTGTAAGTAAATGTAGACGTGTTGTAATTTTTCATGACACAACTACATGCACAGTCATTATGGTATAACATTCTCTTCTAATAAGAAAATGTTACGTGAGTAGTAGAGAAAAACTTTAAAATATATTTTAACTTGTTTGGGTTCATTTTGGCTGTGACGTTTTTTTATTACAAGACAAATAACACAAGGTGAGTAACCATGTAATTTGACTCAATGTATAAAGTCTGCCAGTTCTCTGTGCCATTGTATAGTTTGGTGCTTCCGTAACAACTTAGGTTGAAAATCAAGGTTTTTTCTATTAGAAAACCTGTTCTGCTATTATGGGCTTTACCATAACTGTAATTGAACAGATATTCATAATTCTTAATAGTTAACACAACTTCTCCAGATGACGCTGGGGTTTTTCCCTTTTTTGATAGAACGCCGGTATAAAGCAGGGCTACGTCGTTATCTAATAAACGATTTTTAAGTTTATCTTCTATATAGAATTATTATATAGGCTTATGAAGATTATGATTGTTACGATGATTATGATGATTTTTATCAAACATAGGGCAAATACAAAACCCTTGAAGGGAAGTTTCACTTGCGGTACGAAAAACAACAGTCTGACTATGGATGTTTGTAAACTTATCGAAAGTCAAGTTTTCCTTGTGATCGCTGTTACTTTGAGTTCATTGATCAGTGGATAAAAAACTTTAGTTTCAAACAAAACAGTAACATTTTATGTTGAGATTTTGTACATATCTACTTTTTGTTACATTGTTTCAAATTTAATTAATTTCAAATGTGCCAAAAATATTCCTACATGTTTGCTAATTGTCTCCCTCTATTCCTGTTCATAATAATGATTGGGTTTCTTTTATCTTCTGGTATTTCCAACCTGTCTTTCGCCGTACGCCTTTGACTCTTATGTCACGTATTCCTTCATTTAATGGTACTTAATGAAATCTCAATTTGCTTATGCAGGTGGCAACTCTATAATACCTTAATTATTGTTTTACACAATTACACAACGTTTTCAGAATGATCTTAGGATGTTCCCAAGTTACAATTTCGACCTCCAGTGATGATCCTATGCTAAAAGCCAGAAGTCTTTGTTCGCCTTTCTTCCTGAGGATCTAAACATCTCATAGTGTTGGCTCAATAGTAATGGCCTACTAACTAATGTTAAAGGTGGTATTTGTACCAAAATTGAATCAAGAGTAACGTTTTTAATGAGTTTATGGATCCTATTGCATTTCAATTTTTTTTTCACAAGCAGGTCGCCTTCGCTGTTTTCAATGCAGCTGTTAACCTGTATTTTAACAGTATTGTATTTTATTTTATACTGTATTTTTTTTAGCAGTACTGGATTTAAAAATTAGAATTTCTTAGTGGTACAGTTTTACACTCTTTTGTTTGTTCCTGTTGACTTTTAAATATATTGTCAGCAGTAGAAATTTATCATAATATTTATGTCAGATACAAAGCTGTGCATCATTAGTAATTTTCAATTTTAACTATAATGCAGCTTTCCTTCATTTTCATGTATGAAATAATGTATTCCTCTAGCCAAAGAATGTATTCAGTAATAACTTCTCTTATGAGTACCTGTTGATATAGGATTTGCTGTATTTGTATAGTCCTTTAAAAACTTTATGTACATTATCCTAAATAATCTAATGTTATTTGCAAAACTGAAGTTGTTAATATCAATACCGTCGTGGCAGTTTTTCATTGGTAGTTGCTTTGACAATTCTGAACGAAAGCAATAAATATTGATAGCAGTACAAAGACGTGCTTCATCCTAGCCTTAACTTCACACTAATTTAAATTTATTAACTGATTCACGAACGACTCAATGAACTGGCTGACTAACGAATGGCTTATTGGCTGACTCACTAACGCGTTGACTCAATGAATGAGTAAACAGACCCTCTGAGTCATACAATACATTCACTGACCGACCCACTAAGACACTCACTAATCTGACTGACTAACTCACTCACTCACTAACTCACTCACTAACTCACTCACTAACTCACTCACTAACTCACTCACTAACTCACTCACTAACTCACTTACTAACTCACTCACTAACTCACTCACTAACTCACTTACTAACTCACTCACTAACTCACTCACTAACGCACTAACTAACTCACTCACTCACTCATTCATTCATTCACTAACTGACTCTCCCACTGAATTGACTGATTGACTTATTGACTCAATGACTGGCTAAACTAACTGAATCACCGACTGACTCGTTGATTCTCTGACTCATTAAAGTGGCTCACTGACGCCCAGACTCACTCGCCGAACTGTCTCTTACTGACTGACTGACTGACTGACTAAGTAAATGAGTCATTGACTGAGTTATTTGCTGACGCACTAACTGAATTGAGTGACTCACTGACTCATTGACACATTGGCTTTCTCAATGTCTCACTGACACACTNAAATAAGTTAAGGCGTGGATCTCTTCTTTCATTATTAGTGGACGAAGTTGTGATGTTGCTAGTAAAAGAGTGGCTGAGGGGTCGAGTACATTAAGGTGTAAGTGTGTCAAAAATCCAATCAAAGTCATTGAGTTCAACAGTAAATAGGGAAATGAGAGTAAATGCATTACTCAGTCAGGGATTAAAACCCTGGGACAGTACAAGTGTTACAGCGACAGTTAATGAGGAACTTATTCACTACAGAAAGAGAGAATAAAACAGTTGGAATGAAAGGATCGGAAGGTGAGTCAGTGAGTCAGAATGTTGGATGCAGTAGTTTGTAACTGCATTACCTTTTCCTTTGTCTTTTATAATTAGAACGGTTCTGCCCTAAGAATGGCAAGTTGGCACACTTTCAGATTTGAGCCATCCATTAAGCAATGCTATTTTGGAGTGTAGTAACATAATGTTTTTAACCAAAAATCTTGCACTCCCTCTGTTCCTGGTGACTCTCAAAAATTCAGTTTATTTGTTTGCTTTCTTAGCATATCAGTAGTGATAGTAATATCAGGTTGTTTTTTAGACCTTTTAACAACCTCTTTTTTAACATTTCCAATCCACTCTGCTTCTGTGTTGTGTTTAACATCTTTCCCTCAAATATCTCTCCAGAATTGATTAGGTGCTTTAGCATCCGGTATTTCGTCATTTCCCTGTTCTTTTCCTTCCAGCTTTTCAAACAACTTTTTCTAGTTGTTATGAAAAAGTCTTTCCTGTTGGAATTGCTCATTTCTTTTTCCATACCTTTTAATCTTTTCCTTTTTATCCATTGTTGAGTAGGAAAATTTGTAAATATGAAATACCTGTTAACTATTTCTAATGAGTAATTAAGTATTTTTTCGATATGAATGTTGAAAATTTAACAGTGAAGAGTGTCAAGGGTATGCCTGAAAGTATCCATGTTAGGCAGGAAATTTGAAAATTTTTGACTCAACTGATAATTGACCATAATGAGTAAATGAAGTTTTTATTGTTTGCTATTATTATTATTGTAGCTATTTTTCTTCTATAAGTACTTTTGTTTTGAGAACTTCATAGCACCAGGATTTTACCTATAAACCACGGTACCTTGCCGTTCGTTCATGTATGCTTCCTTGACGTTTCTGCTCCTTTATGCTTGAAAGTATTAAGATGTGTATAAGAAATTGTAAAAAAGGTAAAAATATAAAATAACATAAAAATATAACAAAAGTGGTACGAAATTATCAGGTAAATATATTTAAATTTGGAATAAAAATTAAGGTGAAAAAAGCCATTATACAGTATATGATCTATAAGAGTCATGATGTTCTATCAGTTTGAAAGTGTTCTTCTAAGGATATGGACAGCACTATTTAACACCATTGCTTGCATTTCGGTAAATGATAATTCTGGGATGTTGTTTACTTATTTCTGCGTTTCTTTTTAAACCATGCCAAGTGCCCCAACTATGACCGGAATTGTTGTTTTCATTTTCCACATCCTGGACACTTCAATTTCAAGGTCTTTATATTTGCTGAGCTTTTCAAATTCTTTTACAAATACGTTGTTGTCAGATGATATGCTCATATCAACCATTTTACACGTTTTAATCAGCTTGTCCTTGATAACAATGTCCGGCCTATTAGCTTGTATGGTTCTGTCAGTTCTTATCGGGAAGTCCAATAGAATAGTCAAGTTTGGCTCATCAACAACAGGTAAAGGTTTATGCTCATGCCACTTGGTCGTTGTTTCGATGTTATAGTGGTTACAGATTTTCCAGTGTATATACTGACCGACACTATTGTTTCTGTTGGTATACTCATTTGGCGCAAGGATGGAACAGCCTGAAATGAGATAGTCAGCTTTTTCTGCGGTTTTGTTACAGAACCTGAACTTCTCGTGTGCATTATTATGAATCACATTCGCCTGATAATTCCTCATAAAGAGTGCTTGCTCTTGAGCAGCGACAAAAAACTCTTCCGTCTCTGCCTTCAGACCAGCACTTCTCATCCACTGATGGGTGTCTTCCACATACATCAGCTTTCTGGCTTCGAAGTGCGTATTGGCCATGCAATGCTTTTGACTTACAGGCATTGTCGATAACCTTCTTTCCTTTTTCTCTTGCTAATCTTTTGAATATGCAAGCATTCGCAGTATTCTTCAATTCCCCTTCCACCTCAATTTACAAATCAAGGTCCAGCTCTAGCCCAAATCGTTTCCCTTCCTTGACAATAGAATGCGAACCTTTTTTATTCTAATGTCTAAACTCGAACTGCAACAAACAATCTTCCAATGGATCAAAATATCGGAAAAGGCCAATTGTGGACGTCTTGTAAGAAAGTTCGAGTTATGTCAACCCTCTTTCACCGAATTTTCTGGAGAGGTAAAGACATTCAATATCGGCTTTTGAGTGATGTATGTTATAAGCTGTCAGTAATTTTCTAATCTTAGTATCTATTTTTCTTATTTCAGTATGGTTCTAATCAATAATATTGAAGCTGTATGTAATGACAGGGGCAGCTAATGTATTGTATGTCATGGCTCGACTTTTTGAATTTAGTTCGGTCTTGAAAATCAATCACGTCCTTCTTCTAAGCTCTTTTTTTTCTTTCATTGAAGTATGTTGGATCCCATTGGATTCGTCAACACCAAGTTATTTGTACACATTCTCTTGTTTCAGATTTTTAATCATTGTTTCCTCATCAAGTCTAAGATTGTTAGCCATCACCAGTTTGCCTTTTATAAAAGTAGCTTTGGCGCACTTGCTCAACACAAACTCCATACCGATATCATCACTAAAATCTTTCACTATTCTCAACAGTCCTTCAAGTTCGTTATCACCTTTTGCGTACAATTTTAAATCATCCATGTAAAATACATGGGAAATTTTTTGAGACTCTATCTTATGTCCGTATCTGGAAGAGTTCAGTTCAAATGAAAAAGGTAATAGTGAGATGCAGAAAAGTAATGGAGATAGCGGGTCTCCCTGGAAGATCCCTTTGTTAATTTTGATGCCATCACTGGTCAACGTGCCATTCTCATGCGTAAGAGTTAAACGTGTCTTCCAATTGTTCATATTGTGTTTCAGAAAACGAATAACTTCGGTGATACCTTAAATAATTCTAAAAACTTAAGGATCCAGTCGTGTGAAACGCTACCAAATGCTTTTTCGTAGTCAATTCATGCACAACTCATATTCCTTTTTCTTTTTTTGCAATTTTCAAGAATCATTTTGTTTATTAGCAATTGATCCNCCAGTCGTGTGAAACGCTACATAATGCTTTTTCGTAGTCAATTCATGCACAACTCATATTCCTTTTTCTTTTTTTGCAATTTTCAAGAATCATTTTGTTTATTAGCAATTGATCCTTGCACTCGTACGATCCGCGTCTGCATCCTTTCTGTTCGAGAGGAAAACGGCTGTTTCGTTCCAGGTGTATATACGTTCTGTCTGTCATGACTTATGTTAAAAGTTTGTATGTTGTGGACAGACATGTAATTGGCCGGTAATTTTTGGCATCGTTCATTTTATTTTTATGTTGTTCTTCGCACAGCCATTCTGGTTTTTTCAAGTGTATGCATAATTTCATTCAGTAGGACTGCGAGTTTTGCATGGGACAAAGATAGAAAATTAACCAAAAGTTCGGAACTTTATCAATACCAGCTGATTTCCATTTTGAGGATTTGGCCAATGCTGCTGCCCTCAATTCCCTTACAGTGACATTTTCCCACTCTTGTTTGTTGATGTTCTCCTTCTCCTTCTCAGTATTCCCTATCCAGTTCTCTTTTTCATTAAAGTTTTTCTCTTCCTCCCAGATACGTTTCCAAAATTCCTCCACGTAATCCTTGGGTGGTGCTTCCATAAATGTAATTTGATTTTTCCCTATATTCCTATAAAACTTCTTCGCATCCATTTGAAAAATCTTTTTTTGCCTGTAAAAATTGTGTCGCTTATCAAACCTCCTTAGTAGTGCCTTTACTTGCATAATTTGTTTTAACTCTTCTTTTACACTTGAGATATCTCTGGAATTTGCGATCTTATACTTTCTTACAACCTTTCTAGCTTTTCTTGTTTTTGGTTTGCTATTTCTTTCAAATTAAGTTAGTCTTGACATCTCGTCTCCTACGGTTTCGATTTCACTTTCAATGCGAGCTTTCCATTTTGTTTTTTTACGTTGGATTTGGTCTTATCGGTCTCTTAGTTTTAATTTCAAGCTTAATTTCGATAGTTTGTGCATTTGCATAAAAAATGGTGTTGACGTCGTCCATATCTAGGTTAATGTCAACACAGGGCTTCTGTATAATCACGTTTGCCATGTTTAAAAATTTTTCCTGTGATTTTTTCACTTTTATCTTCGTTAAGCTCTCACGCTCATCCATACTTATAGACTTAACCTTTGCTGTATTTTCAAGAAACTCATTTTTAAAACCATTCAACTCATCTTCATCAATTTTTTCCTTAGTGTCGCGATTCTTTCCTGTTTCTTCGTTACAGCTAGTTTTGGCGTCACTTCTCGGAAGGGGCATGCTAACATTATTATCAATCGTGTCATATGTTATATTTTGGTTTCTGTTATCAACTTCTCCTCAGAACCTTGATCAATTGGAATGTCATCTAACATTCTTGCCTGATCTTCTTCTATACCAATTCTTAAGTCATCATCTACCGTAACATCAACATCTCTAGCACCTATCTCCTCAACATCAGCTCTTACCATATCTTTAATTTCGTGAAGTTCCAAATCAGCCAGTCTCATTTTATTTAAGATATCACGCCTAACCCTTGCTAATCTATTACCGTCAAAGTTCATTCTTACTCCCGGGTTACGGTTTCTCCAAATAATAAAAGTATTTTTAATGTCACTCCCTTTCCAGAGACATGTAGAAAGCATACATCACGCCTTTATAATCCTCTCTGCTCCAACTGTGGCGTTTTTCTTAACTTTTTTCTTAGATGGTGTTTCTTTAGTTGGGGCAGCTGATAGCTTTGGCTGTGCATGGTGACTAACAGAGCTTTCATTGAAAGAGATTGCCGATTCAGTAGTACATTTTTCGACCCCAAGCTGAATCAGCTTCCTGTTTACCCACGCAACGGACGATGTGGTATGGTATTTTACTTCAGGTTTTCATAATTTTCATAGGGTGCCTTTTAGCTTTGCTGCCAAGGGGCTGAATATTTTGTGCCAGATCTCGCCTGGTATTTCATGTTTAAGCGGATTTATTGGTTTATTGTTCTAAATTTTCCTTCTCATAGGATGGGTGCCGACCAGGGCTAATGACTCATCCTGGCCATGAGACAGACATACCCATGCGGGACGCCAACTCGGTATTTCATGGTCTCGGGGAGAGCTACCAAGTACCACACCTTGCTTAAGGGTGACCTGGAGGTAGTTGTTGCAAAGGGTGGTGTTCATACCAATTTGATGGCGTATCAATGGAAAAATGTTGGCATATTTTCCAGTGCAGATATTGGCCTACTCGGTCATGGCGATTTTTATACTCATTTGATGTTAATAATGAGCAGCCTGAGATAAGGTGGTCAATGATTTCAGTTCCATTTTCACAAAACCTACACTCCGGGGTGGCACCATTGTGTAAGATATTGGCCTGGTAGTTTCTGGTAAACAGACTCTGATCCTGAGCGGCAAGAATAAAACCCTCTGTTTCCCCTTTCAGTCCGGAGCTCCTCAGCCACTGATGGGTTGCTACTTTATCTACATCAGCGTTATTGCTTCGGGCTGCGAACTGTCCGTGGAGGGGTTTTTCTTGCCACCGAGACTCGAGTTTGTCCAAACCACTTTTCTTAGCTTTTTGCTTGGTTTGTTTAGCAGCTAGCGTTGGGGAT
>RDPX01000035.1:3511901-3559163 GCA_003991215.1 Morbakka virulenta
GCTTTCCTTGTTTTCGGTTTGTTATTTCTTTCTATTTCAGTCAATATTGATATCTCGCCCTGTAGCGTTTCAATTTCTTTTTAAAGACAAAGTTTCCATTTAGGCTTCTTATGATAATTTTTCTTTTTAGGTTTGATTCCAAGCTTGCCTTCGATAGTTTTTGCATTTGCATACAAAATAGTGTTTATGTCATTTAAATCCAGATCTACTTCTTCACAGAGTTCCTGTATGACTAGGTTTCCTAAGGCTAAAAATTTTTCCTGTGATTTTTTAATTTTCAATTTTTGTAGACTTTCACGTTTATTCATTTTAATACTTTCAATTTTTACTACACTATCAAGAAATTCATTTTTAAAATCATCCAATTCATCTTCATCAATATTCCCTCTCTCAACTTGAGCCCTTTTCTCACTACAGTCAGTTGTCTGGTTTACCCTAGGGAGGGACATGTCTCCATTTTGGGTGACAGTGTTTTATCTTACTTGATGGTTTCCCTCACTATTTTCACCGTCCACATCAGACCCTTGATCAACTGGAATGTCATCCAGCACTCCAGTTTGACCTTCTCGTTCAACGATTCCCAAGCTGTCAACCATTCCATCCCTACAATCAACCTCTCTAGCATCCCTCTCTGCAAATTCACGTCTGACCATATCTTTAATTTCCCGCAGTTCAAAATCTGTCAATCTCTTTTTGTTCGTAATATCTCGCCTGACATTTGCTAATCTTTTACTGTCAAAATTAATTCTAACCCCAGGGTTTTAGTTTCTCCCTATGTTAAAGGTATTTTCAGTGTGACTACTTTCTGGTCTCTCTAAAGACATATTAAAAGCACACGTCACTTCTTTATAATCCTCTCTACTCCATCTCATGTGTTTTTCTTTTGTTTTATTCGATGGTGGTTTATCTCTAGATGGACCATCTGATAGGTTTCCCTGTGAATGGTGACCAACTTAGTCTTCATTAATAGAGGTTGCTGATTCAGTCGCACATTTTTCAAACCCAAGCTGGTTCAGCTCCCTTGGAGGATGCGTCCGTTGTTGACCCACGCGACGGACGATGTGGTATGATTTTTTACTTCTTGTTTTCATTTTGTTCAGATTGCATTTTAAACTTTCTGCCCAGGGGCTGGTTACTCCGCGCCAGACGCCAACTGATACTTCAAGATCACGCGGATGAGACAGACTTAACCCCGCCGGACGCCAACCCGGAGCTTCAAAGGTCTCAGGGTAGGCTAACAACTGCATGTCTTCTCTTGCACTATTTTTTGCAAGCTTTTTACATCAACTAACTATGTGTTGTACTGTCTCTTTAAGCGGCACATACAAGAGCCCCCGTTTCACTTTTAAGACCACTTTTGGGTAACCAATACCACATTTTCTCTTTGTCAACATTTTCAGTACAATCTCTAATGAACTGTCCATACATCTCCTTTTCCATCTATTTTTGCTTAAGCTCTTCCAATTTTTGCTTTTTGAATTCTTTGGTGGTAATCGTACCTTCAGTAGCAATCGTTCCGTACCAACTGACACCTTTCATGAGATTTTTTTCTGATTTCAAAACGTATTAACCCATACTATTTTCTTCCCCTCTGACTACAAGCTCCACCTCACTCAGCCCTCTTCCACAGTCTCTCCTCTTTATATACAACCTGTCAACATTACTTTTAGGGTGCAATGCTCCATAGAATGTCATCGTTCTCCTAGTCTTTGTTTCTACCCTTTTCAATTCACTTGGTTTCCAATCTATTATACCAACACCATATCTAAAAATCGCGACTGTCCATGTGTTGATTGCTGTTATTTTGTTCCGCCCACTAAGTTTTGATTTCAGAATCAATCTAAGCCTCCTTTTGCACTTCTTTATTGTTGTCTCCTTCATCTCTTTTTCTTTGATTTTATCAAGTTCTACGACTCCGAGGAAGGTTTATCCGTTCTGTTCAACTTCCTTCATAATTTAACCATTAATACGTTCTATACCATCACATTTAACTATTTTTTCCCTCTTCAATACATGCACATCACACTTTTGAATTCCAAATTCTATCCAAACATCTGTGCTGAATGCATGGACAGTCTGCACAAGTAAATCAATTTGTTTTTCACTCTTACCGTACAATTTAAGGTCATTCGTGAAGAGCAAGTGATTTACATTAAATTCTTTATTTTCCCAGTCATAACCTGCCTTCACTTTACTTAGAATCCACGACATTGGGATCATACCTAACACTAGGAGTAATGGCGAGAAGCTGTCTTCTTGAAAGATACCTCTGTTGACTCTTACATTCCCAAGATTTTCTCCATTTGACGTTAATGATTTTTTCCACTGGCTCATGAATTTTCTCTAAAAACTCTCTTACATTCTCTGCAATACAAAACATTTCCATGCACTCGATAATCCAGCTATGGGCGACAAAATCATAAGTTTTCTTATAATCCACACACGCCATAGCCAAATTGTGTCTTTTCCTACAAGCTTTTAAGACTTTTTTGTCTATCAACATTTGGTCTTTCGTCTCTCTACTCCTACGTCTACAACCTTTTTGTTCTTCCAGCAACAGATCTTCCTCCTCAATGTACTCATACATTTCTTCAGCTATCACGCCAGTCGGTGGTGTTTGCATTAGCGGTAGGCAAGTTATTGGGCGATAATTGTTCAATGCATTACCTTTTGCTGGATCTTTCTGACATAAAACCGTACGACCATAAGTCATCCATTCAGGCAAATTACAAACTCCCATAACAATCTCATTCAATTGCTCAGCTACTCTTTCATGCAGGTTGGTAAGACTTTTATTACCTGCTTTTTGACTTTGTCTGCAGTTATATTTAATTCGTATTGCAGTTGTTGTTCTTCATTCATATCTTCCAATAAATCATTTAGCCAATAGCCTTCCTTGTTTTGATATTTTTTTAACACTCCAAATATCACTTCAAAACTTTCTGCTTTTCTCAGAATCAGGTACATCTGTTGACCTGGAATCACCTCTATTCAAATCAATATCTTTTTCTGATCAACACTAAGGATCCTATTCTGTCTAAATTGTGTTATTCTTTGTTCCTATCTTTTGATCTTGGCACTTTTTGCGAGAACCCTTTGTTTGAGCTCTTCAATAACGCCGGCCTTAGTTCCTTTCCTGTTCACCGCATACTTTTCTTTTAGATCCTTACGTTTTCGTTTTCTCTTTGGTCCTAGCTCCCTTTTCGATCATCTGTCAAGTTAATATCCTGTTTAAGCCTTTTAATGTCTCCTTCGATTCTACGCTTCCACTTTGTTTCCTTATATTGCCTAGGTTGAAATTTCTTCAATTTCATCTGTTCAGCAACCCACACACCTCCAGCATTAATCAGATTATTCGTTTCCGTGATGTTCTTAGTTATTATAATCCTAATTGCTGAATTCACTTTCTCAGTGTGAAGTCTTGTAGTTTCCCTATCAGCGTTTTTAAAAGGAATGCCATTGCTTGTTCACTTTTCTACAATGATTTTCTCCAACCCATCTACAATATCCTTTAGCTCTTCATTCATATCACGGCCATTCATTGCTATATCATATGCACCTTCTATGTCTACTGTCACATTCCCTTGTTCATAGCTATTCTCTTCAACTTCATTAGTTGCCCTTCCATCTATATCAGCTTCCTCCATTACAAAAACCCCCACTTGGGATTCCTTTTCTACGTTTCTCCTCATCATTTCTATTTCTAATTCAGTCAACCATCCATTTGTTCTAATGGCTGTTGCTTGTTTACAAACACGTTGCTCCGTTAACTCGACCAAACCCCTATCTCTCCACTCCCTAAACATTCTTTACCTATAACCTCTAACGGGTTCCCCATTTTCATCAAACGGTTTACTTCTATAAAAGCATTCCATGACTACCTTATTCATCCCTTTACTCCAATTCATTCTAGCAGTCGCAGTATAACGACTCGCAGCATTGATGTTATTTGCCGGTTAATTGCTGGACATCAGTCCACGTCCCTTGGCTTTAGGTATACAGTACCTTTCTAATAATCTTCTTTGCTACATTCTATTTCAATCTTCTTCAACTACCTTTCAAAGTTCTTTCCAATTGTGCCTACTGCTCCTATAATTAATTGTACAATGGTAACCTCTCTTACATTCCACATCCTCTTGATCTCTCTCTTCAAGTCTTGATATACCTCACTCTTTTCATTTTCTTTCCTGTCAATTCTTGTATCAAAGAGGCAAGCTTTGTCAATAAGCAAGCATGATCGATCCTTTGTATTTTCAAAAACAATGTCCGGTCGGTTATGCTCTAGTTTGTAATCTGTCTGTATTGGGAAATCCCATAATAATTATTTGGTCACAGATCCAATAGCAACAGGCACAACTTCTACTTTCTTCAGTTTCACCAGTCTTTTTATTTCTTCAGTTTCACCAGTCTTTTTATTTCTTTTTTCAGATCTTGATACTTTTCTACTTTTTTTTCTCCTTCTCTGCCACGTTCGCATCCGCCGGAACTGTTATGCCAATGATTATTCCAGTATGTTCCTTCTTTTCTACCAAGACTAAATCTGGCCTTCTTGCTTCAATCACATTATCACATTGGATATTTACATCCCACAACAACTTTACATCACCACTCTCCAAAACTCCTTCAGGCGCATGCTCGTACCATTTCTTACTGCATTCCAGTCCTCTTTTCTTGCATATATCCCAATGGATCTTTCGCGCTANTTTTATTTCTTTTTTCAGATCTTGATACTTTTCTACTTTTTTTTCTCCTTCTCTGCCACGTTCGCATCCGCCGGAACTGTTATGCCAATGATTATTCCAGTATGTTCCTTCTTTTCTACCAAGACTAAATCTGGCCTTCTTGCTTCAATCACATTATCACATTGGATATTTACATCCCACAACAACTTTACATCACCACTCTCCAAAACTCCTTCAGGCGCATGCTCGTACCATTTCTTACTGCATTCCAGTCCTCTTTTCTTGCATATATCCCAATGGATCTTTCGCGCTACATTATCATGAAGCCTCTTGTACTTCTTCTGAGCTAACTTCTCACATGCACTTACAATGTGTTGGATACTTTCAACTGTTTGGCCATACAATCGACACCTGGGGCTTCCAGCCATTCTATCAATGTGATACTTCACATAATTTGTCCTGGTTGATTGCTCTTGTGCTGCACAAATCAAGGCTTCTGTACCAACTCTCAAATCACATTTTGACAACCATTTCCAAGACCTCTCCTTGTCTATATCATTGGTCAGGTCTCTGACAAACTTTCCATGCATATTCTCTTTTTATTCCATGTATCTTTCGCTTGTTTTCATTTCTTGCCTTAAGATTTCTAACCTCCTCCAGTTCACTTGTAATTTCTCGAATTTGGCTACACCCTTTCACAGTTTCTCTTCCGATTTGGCCACGTACACTTTCAGACTACTCTCCTCTTCTTTGACACATCGTTCTATACTTATAAGACCTCTTCCCCAATCTTCTCTTTTCACATACAGCTTGTCAGCATGACTCTTCAGATAGAAAGCTCCATACATTGTCATTATTGTCCTTGGTTTTTCTGTCTAAATCTTTAAGTTCGTTTTTTCTCTATTGTACAATTCCCGCTACATACCGGAATATAGCCACTGCCCATGTGTTGATCCCCGAAACCTTATTTTTCCCGTTCAATTTTGATCTAAGTACCAGCCTTTCCCTTCTTTTGTATTCCTTTCCAATTGAATCTTTTATTTCAGCTTCTTTGATTTTATTTAGTTCTACAATACCTAGATAAGTGTAACCTTCCTCCTTAACCTCTTTCATTGTTTGTCTATCAAACGTAATTCCTTCACTTCTAACAATCTTTCCTCGTTTCAATGTCAAAATGCCACACTTTTTCATCCCAAATTCCATACCAATGTCTTTGCTGAACATGTGAACGGCTCCAACAAGCATTCTTAACNTACCGGAATATAGCCACTGCCCATGTGTTGATCCCCGAAACCTTATTTTTCCCGTTCAATTTTGATCTAAGTACCAGCCTTTCCCTTCTTTTGTATTCCTTTCCAATTGAATCTTTTATTTCAGCTTCTTTGATTTTATTTAGTTCTACAATACCTAGATAAGTGTAACCTTCCTCCTTAACCTCTTTCATTGTTTGTCTATCAAACGTAATTCCTTCACTTCTAACAATCTTTCCTCGTTTCAATGTCAAAATGCCACACTTTTTCATCCCAAATTCCATACCAATGTCTTTGCTGAACATGTGAACGGCTCCAACAAGCATTCTTAACTGATCGTCAGTTTTGGCAAACAGCTTCAGGTTGTCCATAAGCAATAAATGGTTGACCTTATATTCCTTCTTTCGCCATTCATAAGCCGCATTCACTTTGAGCAATATCAGTGACAATGGTATCATACTAAGGGCAAATAATAGCAGGTGAAACCTCTCCAAGATCTTCCCCGTTGGATGTCAGTGATACCTCCCATTGTTGCATGCTTCTTCCAAGAAGGTTCCTTACATTCTCAGCTATTCCAAACATCTCCAAACATTCGCTTATCCAACTATGCCGGACTAGATCATAGGCTTTTTGGTAATCTATCCAAGACATGGACCGATTCGTACGCCTTTTCTTGCAATCTGAGTACGGTTCTCTCTATTAGCAGTTGATCTTTAGTGTCCCTACGTCTTCGCCTACACCCTTTTTTGTTCATCTGGTAATATATTGCTCTGTTCTAGATGCTGGTACATTTCATAAACCGTCAAGAGTTTCCACATTAGTGGAAGGCAGGTAATGGGTCGATAATTATCAACCTCTGTGCCTATCTGTGGATCTTTTTGACAAAGCACTGTTCGACCATGTGTTGTCCATTGAAAGACCTCCTCTTCTCTTAACATACCATCAAGTTGGGATGCGATTCTTTCATGAAGAGCGGCAAAGTGTTTTACCCAATATCCCTGCACTCCATGCGGTCCTGGTGCTTTCCAATTCGGACGTTTCCTACTTTCCGATTTAACTTTCTCAGTGTTTATTTTCACCGTGCCTTGCGTGTGTTTCATATCACGGTCTATTTCTTTCTTCAACTCTTTTAGCCATATAGCAGTTCTATTGTGGTCCTTCTCCACACTCCAAATGTCATCCCATAATTTTGTACACTCTTCCGCATTCTGTACCGCCTTTGAAAAATTGGAACATTTGTTAAGTTCGTCGTAGAACTTCTTCTGACCCAAACCAAAAATCCTATTTTGCCTAAACTGTTCAATTCTGTCTTCATATCTTTTCAGTTTTCCACTTTTGTGCCACCATTCTCTGTTTTAATTCTTTTATGCAGTTTTTATTCCCTTTCTGTTCACCATGTACTTTTCATTTAGTTGTTTGATTTTTTTTGTCTTCTTCACACTCAATTGTCCTTTTTTTCCCTTTTTTATTATTATTATTTTTATTATTATTTTTAGTATTATTTGCTATTATTTATTGTTGCTGTATAATACAAAAATTAAAACATTAAGCAACAAGTATCAAAAAATATATTTAATATCTCCTAGAACATCTGTGTTCAACAGGAAAATCTATAAATATGATTATTGAAGTCAGCGAGTGCATTGCTCATATCAGAACATAAACAGATGGATGAGAGATCACAGACAAGCAGGTCCTATTTTTGGTAAGAAAGTTACCCTCCTGCTAATATCAGATTAAGCCATAATTTCAATAAAAATATAAGTAGGTGGGTCGTCTAATCCTAATTGTGTGCGTGAGGGCAACATGTGTAAGCGAGTTATGGAGAACGTATCCGTTTCATAGGATAAAATTATGCCAAATTAACTTCTCAAATTATGTCAATAAACCTCTTCCATCACAAGTATCAATGAGGGAATTCACGATTTCGCCCCTTGACCTTCTTTTCTAGCTCCGGTGACAAACCTGGGTTGGAAAGAATGGAAAATAAGTCTATCACAACTCAGCAACATCTCTTTGTATCTTACTTTATTCAATGAATCCCAGTGTGTCTGAAAGACAAAGACTTAAAAACTAACAACAGTTATTTATCAAGTTACTTACCACTGAAAACTAGTACAATATCTTTCCACAGAAACAAGATTCTAATAATGTGACATTCCGAAATTTTTTCTTCTCACATCTTGAACAATGTTTGGAACGGTATCAGATATCGCGGTTAGCAACACCAGTTCATCTCCATTAACCTTGCAATCGTTAAGCTCCTGTTTTATCGTTCTACTGCAGTTGATATTTTACAGTATGTCGACTTGCATAACAACTTTAATCAAATATAAGTATTTAATTGAGCTGAATAAAGTATCTGGCTTGCACGTCGTGCTTAGAAAAAAAGAATCTATGTGCATGCAAATAAATCGAAAATGTTTAGAATTAAGTATGCTAATTTGCAGGCATGGAGCTATTTTGAAAGAGATGGATGGAAAGGTATAAAAAAAGATAGAATGGTTTATTTAGATGGATAGATAAACAGATAGATAGATAGATAGATAGATAGATAGATAGATAGATAGATAGATGGATAGATAGATTTATAGATGGCTAGGAATTTCTGTAAGCTGGTGATAGGTTTAGACAATGGTCCACCCCAACGTTTTCTCAGCCTAAAACTGAAGCTACAGCATTAATTTTAGCATATTCTGGATATTTTTCCAGTATAAAATTCAGTTTAGTCAACATGGCGTTGCCATGATTCTCTACAGCTGAATCCAGCACTCCAGTTGTTGAATTTAAAGCTTGCAACGCATCGAATAGAGGTATCCCTGCAATTTTTAACTTTTGGATCTAGCGCGGTAAGGAACCGAAGTTCTTGGAGATGAAAGCTAATCAAGCGATATCAATATCCTTTTCTTTCAAAGATTTAGGAACAGCTACAGATGCGGACTCTATTGTTCAATACATTAATGCACATCTACTTGACCAACGTATTGTGGAAATTATAAAATTGCATTTAACCAAGTACTCCATATCATGAATGAAGTGGGAACGTAAGAACGTCAAGAGGGAGGATGCGCAGGACCGTAAGCAGTGGAGATGCCATATTTGCCACGACGACACCTGACAAGGGAAAAGTCAGAGAAAAAGAAGAAGAAGAAGATTGTTAAACGATACAGGTTGTGTGAACAAAAAAATCCCCGAAAAAATAAAAGTCAGGAATCAGATGGAATGCGGAGGACTCCAAAAATGACCCCTTATTTCCTTAATTAAAATGTAGTTTTAAAGTCTTCACGACGTCTATTATTTGCCAGGGAAAGGTAAATTTTCCCATTGTATTTCGTTGGGTAAGCAGGCCTCTTCTCGCTCCATTGTACAGTAAGGACCTTAACTGGTCTTGATTGTTTGGAAAAAGAAGTTCTGTTCATTACATTTTGGGATAAGAGTTTTCCAGTAAAAATATTTCCTAGATTAAAGCACTTTATGTTAAAGCTCGTTGCGGCTTAAGCGCCAGGGTGCCTATTTCAAAATGTAAAACTGCCTATAGACCACACTAGTTTTTTCTACAGCTTTCGTGCAGGAAGGTAATACCGGCAAAAATGCCATTATTACCTTCCTTTGTCTACCCATCGGGCTTCTTCAGAGCATTAGTGACCATAACGTTCCATTTTTAGGTACCATCTCGGATATGGTTCAGTAAGCTGATGTCTATATATTTTCCAATCTCGAGAACAAATATTAGTCTATATCTTAATCTACCCCTGCTGCACTTACTGAAGCCTTCAAACAAATATGATTATTATCTTTATCGAGATTCCTATCTCTATCAAATCCTTGAAGATTGACATCTTTGGATCTAACATCTATTGATACCTAACAATCTTGAAAATACTGAACTTTATGAACTCAGAGGTAGCCATAGATGTAAAAGCTTTATCATGTCTTGAGTCGTAAGCGTTTTCAGAGCTACGTTTTGAGAGATATTTTCCCATCGTCAGGTTATGACTTGGTCCTCACTACCAAGGTATAAAAACAGCTGTACCTAGTCATTTCAGTACCCTGACGTAAGTAAATTTTGTTTATGCTGTAAGAGTTCATATTACCTTTTTTTAACTGCTAGTCTTGTTTTCATTTCTATTCGATACAGAAAATTTTTTTTGATGATTTACCCAGCCCACGAAAAGTAAATCATTTTACAGAATCACCTCTGGGTAAAACTTTCTTTTCTCTCTGTTTTGGAATTGTTCACCATTTACTTCTATAAATAACCATTGGAAATTTCTTTCATTTAAGACGTTCTTGGCAACAAAAAAGGAAGCAATGACAATTGGATATGCATCCTTGCATTACAAATTGTTGATACACTAATTAGAATTAAATCCAAAGTTCATGTTTTCCACCATCGATCTCAATCTCTCTAATTCGGTATATGTTTTTTCATTCTTATAGAACTCAAATTCTGCAATCATATTTCTTCTTGTGGTTTTTTTTTATTCTGTGCCATTTCCTTATTTGATATTTAGCCTCTCCAAACGATATTTTTAATTCATCTCTAAAACCACATATGACAGCTTTCAAACCTTTTCTTGTTGTCTGCTCATTTTAATCTCGACATTACAGATTTGACGAAAAAACACAGCACCATTGTGACTTATTTGACATAACTGGTATTCTGTTTTTAAAGATATGTAAAAGTACACTCGCTAATCTTGTTAAAGGACTCATTTGTCCTGACAATCCCATTTTTCCGGTTCCAATTACTGGAAATGAGACTGCCCTCGTTTCTGCCATAACTTTTCTGCTCAGTCTGTTTTCTATTCATCGAGGACAATTCTTTTGAAATTTCATTTTGTAATTGTTTTTTCTGGTGTGCCACAATTCCCAAAATCTTCATTGGAGCAATGCAACCCTCACAACAGGAATCTTCAATTCCTGTTTTAGCTCCGTAGTATTGTTAGAATTTCTAATATGGTTCTAAAATTGCATGTTAAGAACACCTGGGACGGAGCACAGATCAAACATAGAGGTTTTGTCTTTTAGGAATATCAGACAAACAGATCTTTAGTTTCTGAGCCTTGAAAACCTATCTAAAACAGGGCTAATAAAAATAAAGAGAACCTCGACCAGACAAATATTAACACACTTAATTATCTTACCAAATGGATGATCGAGAGAGAGAGAGAGAGAGAGAGAGAGAGAGAGAGAGAGAGAGAGAGGAAGAAAGAAAGAGAAGAGAGTAATGTTAGAGCATCATGAACGTGTTCGAGCATTTCTCGCAATTTTCTACCATAGCCATTCCTTCCACTTTTTAAACTACCTTTCTTACGATGAAATATATAAGGACTTTATAACATTCAGAAATCATGTCGTGGGCTTCAACACTGTTATGCGTGTAGTCCATTAATTTAACTTTAATATATTCCAAAGCTAACAAAATTTTCAAAAATGTGTAGTAATTTCTTAGTCTTTGCAAATTATGTGAATTTCATCAATAGAAGCGTTTTTGGTGTAGGGCAGATAGCATTTACTCCACTAACTACCAAACCTTGAAGTTCCTTAGAAAATTTCAGTTTCCCTAAGCTACGGACAACAACATTGAAGAGTTGAATACCATGTTGGAGTGAATTAAGGAGGAGAAACAGGTTTTTAAAAAAATAGGACATACAAATAAAATAAATATTTGATACAAACAGTGACGCCACCCTATCAAACATAGGAATATTTTAACTAATAAATCCACTGTGTTTGTGTATATTTATGTCAATGAATTTAACAATAAGTCTTACTCGAAAAGGTAATTTTGCCCAACCTATTTATCATACCGGTTCCCTTGAATAGACCTGGCATATCCAAGTCTTTACTTCTCTGCACACATTCTTTGTTTTTTTAAAAATTCACTAATTCAACCTTTTATGTAAGTCGCAAAGTGAATTTCTTCTACAGGATACAATTCTACTTGACGTTGGATATTGCAATATTTCGGTCTGGTCGAGAATGTTTGCACTGGCACCCGATCGGTCCAAAACAATGACCAAAGCTTTTTATACAAGAAAATTAACAAAGGGATCAAATATAGCCAAACTCTTTAAAGTAGACGAATTAGATTTGATAGACTTAATTACTGGCTATCCAGTGCGGTTGGGACCACCAAACCAGTTATTGATAAAGTTAATGACAAAAATTAGGCTGTCATTTAATGCTCTACTATTTTTGTAAAGTCAGACATTTGGCAGTATTCAACCAAGTCTTTATAGAGGCATGTTCTACCACATATTCGCATGGTTCACAGAGGGCGCAGGTAGCCTAAGCGTGCTTTTATCCAAAACATATTCTCAGCACTGTAATGCTTTTCTCGAAACCTGGACAGCCATTACACACGACTATATTGCCAGCGGAGGCCAGAAAAACTGTACATGAAGAGCCTAGCCCCACAGGTGAAGTCAGGTTTTACATTCAAAGAAAAGATCGAGGAAGCCAGCCACTGATTGTGATTGACTGAGGGAACTAAAGAGGATTGAAGAAAACCGCCACTTTTTGTGAATGACTGTCTAAACAACTGAACACAAGACACAATACTGGCGTCTTGGCCCTGTCGAGTGGCAGCGAAGAAGGTTTCTACCTAACAAAATTGCATTTTTCATTGGTAACATTAAAAACGACATTCAGGTTTTAATCATTAATTTTACTTAACAAATTTGTAAGTTGTTTTCTACTGTCATATTAGCGGAATGCAACTGAGAAATTAATTTTGTTTGAAAAACACACTACGCGTATGCCGTTATTACGTAGTTTGCACTATGTCCATAGGATTTCCAACTAATTTAGAGAAGAAAAATAAATAATTAACTTCTACAGATTTTTCTATACAATATAGAACTACATTCTAATTCCTGGCATAACAGGAACAGCCCTCTTCATATTTTTATTATTGAAATAAATTATTACACCAAATAATTTATTTTGTGGGAATAAATTTTATCTAACCTTTAATAAGACACAAATTTGGTCCTTTCAATGCTTCAAGCCCCTTTTGGTTTTTATGCAAGCTGGATTTTTAGGTGTTGGTTATTAAGAAAAACAACAAATAAGTTGGAAAAGATATTTTTTCCTTGATGGTTCTATCCTCTTAAAGAGCTCCATGTCGTCCTCAGGTGTACCGTAAAAGCTAAGGTAGTGATCATGTAAACATTGCGTGAGAGTGCATTACTTTACTTTCTAGTTTCAGGAAGTTATTCACGATGGGATATTGGGAAATCTTAGCATTGAATTGTTGTTTATTTTGAATTTGGACAGTTGTTAGAAATAAGACATAACAGGATTTGCAAGAAATTGTTTTAAGCGTCATTGTCCTCATCTTAGGTGTCTCCTGAATCATTGTGTTGTTTTCTATAAATATTATGGTTTGGAGGTATAAGTAGTGATTTTGAAAACATCTTAAGGTTTCTTCTTTGACTGGCAAAATCAAAAGAGAGCTTAATATTTCTATTGGCTGATTACTGCTCTCTAAACTACATTGTTTGGAGGAAAACCTGGCTAAAGCTGGGGACCAAGACAAAAAGTTTTTTTGATGTTTTGAAATAAATCAATTAAAAAATATCCGTTAACAATACTTAAATACCTCAGTTCGTTGTTAAACCCTGATTGCAACGGAAATATACCACAACAAAAAGTATTAATAAAACAGAATGATTAAGTATAATAGATTTATAGAACAATAAATTATATCCCAATACCACTACAAATAAATAGGAATAAATGTGAATACAAGTGCATTTTAATAATGCCTTAGATGAATGAGATATACCTGATTCTTTCTCATCAATTCTATAATCCTACGAATAAATTATTTTATCCTCCAATATTATATCTTTCCTCCCTTCTGAAAATCAAACTAGAAGGTATCCAGACTCTTAAGATAACCCTGAAAATTATCTTTGCGATGCCCTGACTTTTTTCTAACACGGTAAATATTACAAGGCAATCTTGGCACAAAAATATTTTTTGAAATACCAGTTCCAGGCAGCAAAGCCATTAAATTAATTTTGGGAAATGAGTTGTAGTATGGGATGCCAAATTTTGAGATAACTTTCATGTTACTATGCATAGATGGCTTTTTATGACAAAGGTTCCTTATTTGAAATTGTGTTTTTTTCCTATAATTCTATCTTTTAATGCGCTGGTATTGGGGAAAATGTCAATTTGTTTCATTTCTAAAAAGCATTATATCAGATAGGGACAAATGCAACAAGAAAATACAGTATTGAAATATATTAAGACAAAATATAATTTTGATATTCTAATTGTTAATTACCATAACTGGACTCTAGTTCAGAGTCATTCAGCATAAAAGAAAGTCTTCCCAATTGAAATATACAGACAACAAAAGTGTCTGAAAAGATTAGCATTTGGTCTTCATCATTGTCTTGTTGAGTTAAATGTTCAGCAAAACTAGCACATTGCACGTCTGAGCCATCTCTTCCTCTCCGTTTGTCATGGCATTTCTTTTAAACTTCTTTATCAATATTCGTTGTTGTCATAACGAAGATTTTTCCATATTGTATTAAGGCTTATTACCATTTTATTTTCAACACTCTAAATAAAGCTTCCTGTCTTTTATTTTATTCCCAAATATCTAGCATGCTTAAATGTGTTAATTTGTAACTCCACCTTTCTTGTCAATTGTCAACACCTTTGCAGTCTACAATTGTCTTAGCGTTTTTTACTTTCTCCAATTTTGTACCATACATTAAATTTTTAATTGAATTTCCTTAGTACAAGCTAGTCTGAAGCTCTGTTTTATGACCAAAAAAATCGTCACTCGCTATGATCCCAAAAGCCTTTCTAGACCAGTTGCATATACATATATTTAGAACAGTCATTGTCTTTTGCAAGCATCAGCTACTGAGAGCCAGACAATCATCTGCCAAAAATTTTTAAAAATCTTTTTTCGTCTCTTATTAATTATTATAGATTCTGAGAGCCACAGTATCATCAATTATCATACATTCTCAACCAATATTGGTATATCAAACGTGTCAAATGCAATTTGCATAACGTTATTTTTGGTTTTTATATCATAGCCCTACATTTATGCGTACTACAGAATCAACTTTCTTCCGTTTTGGTTTCCATATCACAATTCTTTGTAAAATACTTTAAATGTCTCTTCAGTCTATGTCTAATGTAACACTTCTCCTTTCATAAAATGATGACTTTTCTCCCAAGCCAAATACCTGGATCGTAAAGTTATGAACACTAGTATCCTCCTATTCTCCTCCTTTACAGCTCTGTAGGGTGTTTTTCTGCTCCAAAACTAGTTGTGGCATCAATGAATTCTGAGTAGCTCTTGTCTTCTGTCGATAAATTAGTTTTTTCGACATCATGAGTTGATGGTAGCATCAATTTGAGTGGCAAGGGCTGGATTAGATGTAAATGATTGTCAGAATAGCCCCTCCCATTCATTCTTTTATGCGGTGAGTAATCATTTGAATTTTGAGCATTCATATGGCTACCAATAATCAACATTTTATGTAAAGTATGTCTTTTACTGTGTCCCTTATTTTGGTTTAAAAGTCGGTTATAACTTTAACTGGTATGGTGGTACACGCAGAATAACAAGAGAGCACAACTCTTTCGGGATTCCCTTTAATGTGCCTGAGATGAGCATTTTATTAATCTTCTTCCCTGAGAGAGACGTAGGTAATAGCTTTGAGTCAACTGAGATGCTAACTCTGCGAATTAAAGTTCTACCTCCTTTTTGAATGACAAACACAGTAAAATTGGCTTGTCTGCCAAAACCATGGGCAACTATTTCAGGATCAGAATCAGAATGTGCAACACGCTGTTTTGGATGTATGTTATAGAAAGTTTATTTATTGAATTTTTTTAGCTCAGGTTAATATGATGCAGAGCGAAGAACTTAAAAACTGAGGCTGATGACCTTGTAAGACTTATTAGCTCTCCAGGGTCCAATCTTCAGTAGTTGGGCAAGATCAAGACACAATCTTTTCGGACAATTAAGAACCTCCATTAATTTTGCAATATATTTCGAAGTTAATACTTCATCTTCAGGCTACAAGGTAAAAATACAAAAACAGTGCTTGGTTTTATTTCCCGAATGAGTAATGCCTCTAATGTCAGTAACTTGTATTCCGACTTAGTCGACTTTGCTATTATTTTTGCATGATTGATTGATAGCTCCACCTTACACATTTTAAAATGTGTATGATGTGTTGAATGCAAAGGATGAGTACAAAAGCCGCGAATTAGTCATAAGGGTTTAACTTGTCAACAAGGTCCCTCGAGGGAGGCTTCTTAATTATCATAGTTTATTCAAAAAGATTGAAGAGTCGAATGCACTGAGTTAGATTTCGTTAGATTCGAATTCACTGTGTTAGATTTCGTTTGAACTGTGTATACTGCAGAGAGATGTTGACATGAGATAGGAAATATTGTATTCAGCAGTTTTACTGTTTTTGTATTTTTACCTTGTAGCCTGAAGATGAAGTATTAACTTCGAAATATATTGCAAAATTAATGGAGTGACATTGTTGGCTTGATTATATATCAATTGTGCAAAATTGCACGATGTTTTTACCAAACAAATTAAGAACCTGCCTGTCATTGACTGTATGCAATATTTGTACAGTGTACAAATAAGTACACTCCGTGGTTGGTTAAAGTGTTTGNAAGGGAGGTTTCTCAATTATCATAGTTTATTCAAAAAGATTGAAGATTTGAATCCACTGTGTTAGATTTCGTTAGAACTGTGTATACTGCAGAGAGATGTTGACATGAGATAGGAAATATTGTATTCAGCAGTTTTACTGTTTTTGTATTTTTACCTTGTAGCCTGAAGATGAAGTATTAACTTCGAAATATATTGCAAAATTAATGGAGTGACATTGTTGGCTTGATTATATATCAATTGTGCAAAATTGCACGATGTTTTTACCAAACAAATTAAGAACCTGCCTGTCATTGACTGTATGCAATATTTGTACAGTGTACAAATAAGTACACTCCGTGGTTGGTTAAAGTGTTTGAAACTTGATTTTGCACGTAAACATCATCATGTGTTTTGTAAAAAATTGGTATATATGCTGCTTGCCAGGTCTGTATGCTTATGGTTCTCTACTAACTGGACTGATAGGCTTTTCCATTCTCATATATGTGGTACTATCCTCCGCAAATCCGACTTGTTCATTTAATGTGTATATAATCCATCTTTTGATGAGTTTGCCGACACTGAAACTAAAACTACTGTAAAAGGTAGACAGATTATTTGTAGAGAAAAGTGAAAAATTACCTATAATAACAATACATAAACTTTTTACTGCGTACATTGCTTTAGTAACTTAGGATACGATAGGTTTTTTTCAGGCCATAACATTATGCTAGGCGCCCAACAGTTGCTTGCTAAAATCATTTAAGTTATTGTGATATATCATAACTCTTGTTTGCTGTTTTTCTGATAAAACGAAGTACACTCCAAGATATTGCTTGCCCAAAGCTGCTACCACTGTAAGTCATTTTACCCATAGCATTTTACAATTCTTTCGACTGGTATGCATGATATTCATTCTATTCTGATTACTTGAACTGAGCTTTTAATGTTTAACACGAGGTTTTCCTCTTTTCAAAATAAACAACGTTGTTGCTAAAGTGAAAATCGACTTTCACCAGCCTGCAATGATGTGCTGCTGTTTACGTGCTGCTATCAAGGATCAATCACCTATTACTACCCACAGTCAATCAGCTACATGTCACTTCCAGAAGACCTTTGTGAGTGTTTAAATGATATTTCTGGCAAGGATTTGGTAACTGCAGTTAAAAAAACAAGTGACAACTTTAGCTGTTGCCAAGGAAACGACGCCTATGACCATCTGCTCTACTATCTGAACAATCGGACCTGCTATATCTAACACTTGAAAATTACACCAATCTTCTTACCCTTAAACATAACCAAATCTATGCAAAAATTAAAATATTTAGCCTGTCTTTCACAGAATAGGAAAAGGAGTTGTATGTATAGCATTCAAAGCATTGTTGAAACTTCCTTCTCTTTTTTTGTTAAATATTCTAAAAAAATTTTATTTAGTAAATCTTTGAATAAAGAACTGCATTGCCTCGCTAGTTCACGTTGGGTTATGATTAAGTAACTAAGGAAAAGTATTTGCATCCTTTTTGTTTGTTACGCATGAAACTACGCTTATTGTTTAAAGTCCACGTGAAGTTTTTCCTTTATATCGTCTGTTGGGTACCAGTAAATCAGTCCAGAAGGTTGTTTGGTAACAGTAAATAGAAATAGGTTTTGGGTGGTTGTTAGGTGGTAAAACATGACAGAAGGTTTTGGGTGGTTCTTCGGTGGTGTGAAAAAGTAACAGGTCGTAATTAAATATCTATCACCTCCAGTTCACTTACTGAGCAAAAGTAAGCCTTTAAACAATCAGCTTTCTTATTACTGACCTGAAAAGCTTAAAATTTAAAGTCGCCTTTAGAGAATATTGTACAGATGATGAAAGACGACAACGATATAAGATTAAGAGTGCCAAAATAAGGTCAACCTGGCTGTGGCACAGATCATTGCGCATTGCATATAGTGGTATTTAAATTAAGCATTTAGAATCCTTTACCTTTTTAACAGTAGGAGCATAATCCAATTGATATAGTTATGCAAATTTTTTATTTTTCATTGAAGTTTTAGAAAATTTCCATATAGGTGTTGTTTTTGTTTCTATAGTACAGGTTGGGTCGATAGCTATGCCTTTCTCTTTCACTGATTTCACATTCATTTTTTGTAATTTACTAAAGCAATGTAATAGTAGTAGTACCTTTAATTTTGTTCGTCATTCTCAAAGGACTCGTTGCACATAAGTACAGAATAATAATAACCACTGGAAAACAATAGTTAAACTGACAGACACTAGGTTTGAACACAGTTGGTTGAAAGTAGACAAACAGGGATAAGAACATCTGGTAAAAGTTATATTAACGCATTTACTTCCATTCATGCTACATGGAAAAATATATTTCTCTCACACAAGTAAAACACTCAACCACAGAGCAATAACACTACAGACCAAGTAAGTACATAAATACATAATTCCTTCTTTTCTTAACGCTGTTTTCACCTATGTTTATATAATCTTACAGATTTTGTTATCTGTACTAAAGCTGTAAGAAGTTAGGTTAAATAGTCGAAAAATAAATCCAAGACCTTACACTCTTAGGAATCATATCCAGAATCAGCTTAGTTTTTAATAATCTTAAACTATTTACAAAACCCTGATTGGATATCGTGTTTCATGTTGAAATGTTTTAGGTGTATTTTTGACATAAAGAGAAAAGACTATACTTGTATACATTTCGAATTTTTCAAATTAGTGGGTAGTAACACATTAAATATATTGGGCTTTTGTATATATTATAATTCTATTGCATTGTTTTTATCTAATGACCTAACTTTACTGTAGAAGACAACCCTGAAGCTCCTTATAACTGTACACTCTTTCAAAATAGTTTCTTGGATATTATTTAGAACAAACGTTATTTTTATTAATTCTAATTGTTTTTCAATATCATTTGGGTCAAAATCAGACAGCTTAGTATTGCTTAAACGACACTATTTATATACTTTATCGATGGTTTATATAGTATATTTAAGGTATCATACATCAACATGTAAATAATATAGTTGTAGTGTCACATAAGACTTTATAAAACTATTAGTTTCGAGATGTAAAAATCATCCACTCGGACCTCGAAAAACTCGCATGTAACGAATCTCGAATACATTTCCAGTTGGGTTATAATTTTGAAAAACTAATTCGCTTAAATTCCACTTTGTACCTCAAAAACCTACCAACTGAAGGACTTGATTTTCCAAACACGTTTTTTGTTTTCTCAAAAACAGTTTCTTGGGATTAAGATTGACAACTGTTAGACTTCCCATGACTGAGTCGATCAATGGGAGAAAAAAAATCTTATTTGTTGGTCAATACTACTTTCTGTGAAGAAACCCTGTTGTTACTGATATGATACGTCTCTGTGATACTATCACGTTAATAGCCATTTGTATTATATGCTCAGAATATATAAATATTTATTCATGATCCTAAAATAAAACACCTTTGTTATTTCAAGTAAACGAAAGACTTAATTTGTTGTTATAATCATCAAATTAAAAGCTCCATCGATGGTCCTTTGTTGATAAATTGACGACTGAGATTGGTAGACCCTTCTGCAAGGTAAAATATCAGTTGTGTTATCATTAGATAATTGTTCTCATCTCCTTTTGTTAGTTTATTTATCTCTATAGAGGTATTCCTACTACAAAACAAAACGTCAGATCTCCTAGTGTTAGAACAGGAGATAATGCCGTTTATTAAAAACAAGGAAAAAAAGGTTAAATGTAAGTAAGTGTATTGAAGTAATCGATAACAAAAAATTCTTCCAACTTTTCCATCTTGGGTGGGTGCAAAAGTGTAGGTTAACTTAGCTCAAAAACGGTAAAATAGTTTAGCAAGAGCTGAGACATCATGAAATAGGTAAGCTTCCACTTTATAAAAAAGCAGACCACTTATTTAGATCTACCAAAACACAACTTCTCTTTTTGGCTCTAAAAGCAATCGATTCAACTACCACTAGTTCTAAATCACATGACAATACATATCCCATTGATGGTAGAAAAATACACAACTAATTATGTATGACAAATAAATTGACGAGATGATGACTTAAAAATACCAGTAAGACCGAAAATAAAATTTATAGACGTTTTACTCAAAGCATTCTTTTCAAGTCTTTTATAGAGTAGATGATTCGAGCTAATGAACATACATAAAAGTAAAGACAATTGTTAACAGTAAGAAAAAAAGTACCATGAAACAAGCCGATATGAAGAGTTCTATTTTTTATTCATGTGTTTTAATAAGAAAACAAGCTATAATGGATTAAACATATCTAGCTAATAGTGTTATTTGTGACTTTTATCTTTTGAATCAATGTAATATCGGTATAAATAATTACAAATATAAATATAAAATATATAAATTTATAATATATAAATATAAAAATATAATATGTAATATATAATATATAATATATAATATATAATATATATATATAATATATAATATATAATATATATATAATATATAATATATAATATATAATATATAATATATAATATATAATATATAATATATAATATATAATATATAATATATAATATATAATATATAATATATAATATATAATATATAATATATAATATATAATATATAATATATAATATATAATATATAATATATAATATATAATATATAATATATAATATATAATATATAATATATAATATATAATATATAATATATAAACTCTGACTAATGGAAATGGCTCACAAATGTTTGTCATTGAATACTCTTTATTATTTTTACCACTTTTATTACCACCTATTATTACCACACGTATTTGCAACTTTGAATTTTCGCATGCTAATTTTTACATCCTTGATAGAATTTTTTTTTGGTAGATTTGGATTTTCCTTGTAAGATCCCAGGATATAGCGTAATGAGATAAGACTCAATTTTTTAAATTTGTTTCCAATTATTGTTTCTTTAGAGGTCCCAGAAACAAAAGGGTAAATTTCGAAAGTTCTAAAGGAAATAAAAGTATAGTATTATGAAAACAGATTATTGATAAATTTTTTAACTCTCCTCATATTGGACAGTGCATAACACCTCCACCAAAGTCCGCCAACGCTATCTGTTCTTGGTTCGTGTCCGCATTTGGCCTCCAGTCCATCCCTTTCTCTTCATTTCTTTCTCAACCAATCTCCTTCAGCTTTGGTCCAAGGAAAATCACCACCCTACTCGTCGTCTAGGCTTTGGTCCAAGAATGATCACCATCCGCCTCTCACCTTTCTGTTGGGTTTAGCTGCCAGCTGTTATCTTACCAATATTCTTGCCTGTGTTTACGCTTTTAACTCTATTGTTGACATCTCTGTTGTTGATTTCTGTAGCCGTTTTGATCGTTTACATAAGTGGGTTGTTAGCCCACTGCACAACTTTCTTCCTTTCTCATCCGATCTTAAGACCGGCAATGGCGGAGTTATTATTTCTTAGAAATACTCCTATTTTTAGTTTTTTTAGGTTGTTTCTTATGAGATTTTAGCAACTAATGGATGTAGGCTCCAAACTTAACAATACAACAGAAATGCTCAATGTTCTTTAATGACTATAGGATTTCCAGTTCGTTATTTCCCCTCTTTTGATAGAATTGTAACAAAACTGGAACAGTAATATGTAGAAATTAAAATGCTCAAGACTTACACCCAGCACCAAACGCCAAAGATATAAATGATTTCGGCAACAGTAACAAAAGATTAAAAGCCAATTAAAAAAGCAAATCGGTCCAGCTATCTTTGACCCCTTTTGCTCCAGACAGCTATTGTGTAGAGGATTTTTTCTTTATGACTATTGTAAATCGAAGAGCAGAACTTCAAAGCAAGAAGCAGCATGTTATAATGTCGTACTTAAAAACAAAAACCTTCGCGTCGATAATAGGGAATATAAATTCTTGACTCATAGCGTTAAATTACCCATTTTTTTATGGTAACAGTTTATTTTTGCTTGTGTGTTAGAAATGACAGACCAATGAATTTGAACATCTTTTCTTGGTTAGAATTGGAAGAGGTGGTAAAACCAATAGACAAAAAAGAAGACTAAAATTGTACAAAGACAACAATCTTAGAAAAAAAACCCTGACTTTCTCCACTGAAGTAGCTTCCGACCTTCCTTTGGGTCAAAGGAATTTAAAAAATATGGAAGGCATGCATTCGAAATCTCACTGACCGGCTACTCCTTGGCATTTTGGCGGTTTTGGCATCTTAACTCACAAAACCTGGGCTGGGACAGTGCCATTCTAAGAGATTTTTGAAGAAGTGAGTAATTATTTTACTGAAGCTGAAAAATTCTGAACTTTAATCAACTCTGAAAATGCCTTTGATTGCAAAAAAAGTGAACTAATCATAAACCTATGCACTCTCCTTGCTGCATGTTCTGAGTCTCATAATGAGACAAAAATATCCTTGTTTAGGATACATCTGTTGGATAAGATAGTAAACATGTAAGTCAAAAATTGCTATAGGATACACCACCTGACGATAGTTATTCCTTTTTTACAATTATTACCATTGCGTGGTAAAGAGGTCTCGTAAGTAGAACTCATACACAATCAGATAAAGAAAAAAACCCTGACCTTCAGCTAATGTTGATTACCTTAAGTGACCTAACCTTCAGGATAAAACCCAACGCTGTCTGGTCTTAATCGTGTTGTTCTTCCACAACTTTAGCCCTTAAGTCAAGCGTGGTATGTTGGTCCTACAGAGACTTCCTGGCCAATTTAGGCAAGCTCAAGTTTTTCCTGTTGTGTCTACCCAGCTAGGATGGGGAAGGTCACTACACTCTGACAGAGCCTTCGCCTACCCTTGTTGTTGTTATTGTTGTTATTGGAAATCTTCAAAGTAGAATAAAAGTTGATGGTGAACTAAAGGTTAAGGCAAATCCCCCTCAAATAATAACCTCTGAGTAAGGAAGTTACAAAAGTAATAGGAGGAAGAGCGAGTGCAGCTATTAAATATTTAATATGACAACTGTATAGAAAAAGTACTCTGAGAGCCTCTAAAAAGAAGAAGAAGAACAGCCTAGTGAAGCCCTGAACGATAGAGTTTTTGAAAGAGTTATAGGTAGATGCATTAATGCTAAGATTACAAGAAAATAGCACATACATAGCTGAGAATGATGCCCTAGGCATCAAGTTACAGACAGAGCTCAGTGGAAAGAAAAAACTAATTAAAGTCAGTCCCTTGGCGTGACGTTAATTTAGACTTCAACATCCGAATAACAAAAAGGGTCTCAGGGCATAAACTAGAAATAATATGAAAATTATTATTTGTTCGTTGAGTGTACTACTGTTACTACTGCCACTATTGCTATAGTTGTGCTACTAATACTAATTATTAACATAAATTATGAACAGTAACGATAGTATTATTTCCCATCATAAAATAGACACTGCCCTACTAATATCATTTACACTGTTACTATCATCACTGCTACACTTCCCATTAAAGTTTAGTTCATTACCACAGTTTGTATTCTCATAATTTATTTCAGAATCACTTTGAGCGGTGTCTTTACGATTGCAGCAGCTACTTCGACAATTACTGCTGCTAAGACTACCACTACTACTACTTTTACAGTTTCTATGACAGCTACTTCTATAATTGTCGTTTCTGCTGCTGTTATTTGCCTCAAGACCAGCAATAGTAGTATTGATAGTCTCCCTAATAAGAACTTTAAGCTGTTTCGTATTACAAAGTCTGTAGGATTATCCCACAATCACTTGTTACAAAATTAAAAACTGGGTAATTAACCCCCGATAGAAACAAAACTAATGGTCATTAGAAAGAAAAATTTACGTGTAGTGACACCCAAAAGAACTAAGCTAAAAAGTATTATTAGTTCAGTAGCAGAATGACCACAGTTTTTAATTGTATGTATTTATTTTCATTTTGCGAGAGAAATAAACTATTTTCGCTTCGTATGACATATTTTGTACTTAAATATGAGAGATTTTCCGAAGGAAATCTTCTATCTAAATGTGTAGTATCTCGTCATAGAAACTGTGGTCCTCAGAAACATTATGCAGTATGCTTTGTAAGAAACAAATAGAACGAAAAAAGCAAATCATAAATTGTTCTACAATAGGGCTTCAAAAAGGCAACCATGAAATTACATTTTCATTCGTATTTTGGAATGAGGCAGGTGGAGATGAATACTTTTGACCCAATTTGATAAACTGTGTCTAAATGCATCTGGAAAAATCTAAATAGTTCTTGAATATAATCTCTGGAAAAAAGAAATAAGTAACAAATAAGAGTACAAAGTATATTAAATCAAATGATGCTGGGAATGCTAGGTCCTAAGAAAAATGCCAGCTCAAAGGATGCCAATGAAAACCATTGAACATAGACAAAATTGCTTCGTCGGTCACTGTATAGGATAAGAAGTAATTAAAATTTGAAAATAAACTAAAAAATTAGAGATTTTTTTGTTGAAGGAAAGATCAAAGGAAATCAATCATGCTCGTCGGCAGCCATGTACCAACCTAGAGAATTTTGTGTTACCAGCTATATGATTCTGAAATTACACTTCTCTAATAAAACTATAATTCGTCAATGTCCGGAAAAGGTTACAGCACTACAAAAAGTGAATCAGTTCCAGCATTTCGTATTTGAATACTTTGGGTATACTTTGATAAAAGGTGATACAATTTTTAAAATAGCAAAAAATAAATATTATTATAGTACTAAAAAAATACAATACCATAAAGAACATATATACAATTAATATACTAAATAAGATAGATACGGTAAATACTGTATATCTTATATATAATATAAATATTTCGAATATTACTTCTATTTTAATTGACACAATTCAATTTAAGATACATGAATTCGAATCTGAAATAACAAATAGGAAAACAGAGGAAAAGGACTGCTTAAGTTACAAACTTTTAACTACGCCGGATTTGGTAAGATTTTTACCAGGAGCCGTGGCTTAATGCTGAATGCAGGTGCACCGTAACCAAGAGGCTTCAGCTTCAATTCCCTGAATGGGCAAAAAGACTTTGCAACTTGACAAAAGAAAAACCCAATTGGCGTCAGAAAGTGCTTTACCTTAACCTTAATCCTCTCCGTGCCAGGAGGCACATAAGGCTCTGACATCACTCCTCCACTTGGATCGGTTTGCAGCTGCATGGCGTGTTGCGCTCCACGTGCTCCAGCCTGCTTTGTTGCGCTCTATCTCAACCATTGTGCGCCACGTTGTTTTCGGCCGACCTCTTTTTCTTCTTCCCTCTGGTGTCCATCCGAGCGCAACAGCACAGTCGTCTGACGGCTCTTTCCTTAACACGTGTCCTATCCAATTCCACCGACACCTAATCGTCAGGAAGGGCACCCGGCTAAGAAATACCTCACTACCGCAACAAAATCCGTCTTATTTGCAACGTCTGAGCCCAGTTACTGGAGAAAATGATGTTGAAAACAAAAAAAAGACTAGACAGATTTTAAAGCTCAAAAGTTAAACAGAAATATCTTCCGATTTTCAAAGCTCATTTCTGTCAAACATGAAATATAAGACTGTAGTTTGGGCTTCACTTGGATTTAACCTACGCTTTGTGACGGCTCGTAAACAAAAACAGTTAAGAAGTGTCATTAACAACGTTCTGTGGAGTTCTCTTATTGGATTTACTTCTAGATATAGTAAGTTAACATGTTCTCACTACATAGCTCGTACCAAGGAAAAACCACAAAAAACAAAGGTCAAGTTCTAATGAATGATCACGAGTCTGAAATATTTCTAAACTTGCTCAGCGTCCATTTATAATACTTTCTACATTTACCTGTATTGTTCCCAGGGAACCTTGATTCTCTTTTTCAAAAATCACCGTGATCCTTCTCAGTGATGTGGAAAGCAATGATTTAAAAAGTCTTCGTTCCAAACACAGATTCCATTTGAAAATTGATAGCGCACATTGTGGATAATTGCATTGCTTTGAATGAAAAATACATATATTTTTTCACTTTGACTACTCTCCTTAATATTCATGTCATACCAGCCAAATGCAATTAATTTTATTTTTGTTAATTTGTTTATGAGAAGAGAAACAATTTGAATAAGTGTATCCAAGGAAAACAACACAAAATTGTAAGGAAGAAATGTTGATTCCTCTTTTCTGAAAAGATTCCTTTACAAAAGGCACGGTATATATGTATATATATATATATATATGTGTGTGTGTGTGTGTGTGTGTGTTTGTCAGTCTGCAAACACCTATTTTTCTGTTCATCATATTGTGTATATTAGCACTCTAAAAATCATCGTTGGACGCTATCAAGACAATAATGTAGGACAGTGCTGGGTATGTTCAGATACAGAAATAATGCAACCCAACACTGTTAAATGGCCATTTAGGGGAGTATTCCATTCCTTTACCTATTGTTTCTTTCTACTTAAAAAAACCCAAAAGATAGTTGATAAGAAAATTTTTGTTATTTTTGGCTGTTACTAATAGTTTTTCCTCGATTCTGTAATCGTAAAGTGATAATAATAATCTTGATTGAGTGGTACCATTAAAAATGGCCTCTGGGTAATGCATATCGACTACTAATGAGCAATATTGTGCAAGGAAATTGTAATCAATAGAACAATTTTAGTGTCTGTGATTCTCAATATGAAAGGTGTATTGTTGGCAGAGATTAACTTGGCCTTGTTTAGCTTTCATATAATGACAATATAGTTAAGCTAACAATATTAAATTAAGGTTTAGGTAAATTCTATATTTAAATACGTAAGCAAATACGTATAATAAACTTAGTTTATATTTGCTGTGAGAAAATACTTCTAATCTTCATCTCCAGGTATCAATCATATGGGATCACGGCGATCTTTAACTAAGTTGAAGTTAGTTAGAGATCGCCATGTACGGGATATATGCTGCTTTGTGAGGATGTCATGTGAGCTGATAGCAGATAATGCATATTTATACATAAACATATAGTGATAAATGTATGTTCCAATATGACGAAAATCATTACATGTTATAATTACTATCCATAGCAGTTAGGTTAATAATAAAAACCCAACTATTCAATGCACTTATTCCTACAAAGTACTGTTGAAAACCCTGATCAAAGTTGCACATCCTTACTCAGGAAGGTGAAGAAACTGCCTTTGACGAGCTTAAACTACCATCAAAGGTTTTGCAAGTAACATGACAGTCAAAGGAGGGGACCTGTAAACATGATTAGGTAAATGTGATAGTTACTTATGACAACGAAACACTTTTTAAATGGGGTTAAAATTACACAATCTCAGAAGGGAACAAAAATCTGTTTTTAAACACAATATTATAACTAACATTTTGAACACTTCTGGATAGTTCAGTATCTAAAGGAGAGAAAAACCTCCCTTTTACTGTGTTTTGACAAAAGGCAAATGGCATAGCCTGCCATCTCTCTATCTTCCTCGAAAAGGTATCTTAAAGAAGGTTCTAGAACGTGAATTATTTACCAAGAAAGGAGACCTTACGGTGGATCAATCCTCTAATATTTTTAACATATATATATATATATTTGCTGCTTCTGCTGCATTTTCAGCTTCCTTTATTCTTTGTATCATTCTCTGAATTTTTAACTACACTTATTCCCTGCCCCAGTTTTCCCCTCTGTGTATTTAATTCTTACAGTATGTACATTATTTAATGTTTGTCTTTTTTCTTCTTGCAAGAGGTTCCTTCCCTGTTTTTCTGTATGTTTCCTCAAGTATTTCGTTTTGCCTTTCAAATTCTTTCTGCTGTCATTCTGCTTTCATTTTCTCTCTCTAGGACTTAAAATTTATTCCTCGATATAACTATAAACTGCTTTTTAACACAATTATAGGTTTGTTGACAGCGTACTTTGACCTTCTGTCCTTTTGTTTGTCTTCTCCTCTTAGTTTTATTTCAATAGTTCTAGTAATTAGATGGTGATCACTTGTTGCATAGGCTGCTTAAGTGCTCTGCTATCCTTCACTATCGTAAAAAAAAATTTTTCTTAATACATGGTCTTCTGTATCTCTTTGTATGGAAACCATATTTCTGTTATTATCAATCAGGTTCAGTTCACAAAACTTGCATTGCATCTCAATATATTCTTATTCTTCAAATAGTGGCTTTCTCCATCATTGCATCCTTGAATCCCTTGTAACTATGTCTTGTTACAAAAATGGCATGTTACAAGCATGCCACTTTTGTTTGCTCTTCCTATCAATTCTTATCAGGGCGTTACAGAATTCGTCCCTCTCCTTCTTGACTCTGTCATCAATTAGAGCATTCACATGAATCGTGGTCCTCCTTTCGGAAGACAAATCGCTCGGTACGAATGGAAAAATCTAAAAGGTGCAACTTCCCTTTCCCGGACCGTCGTCAAGCTACTGTGCAAACCGAAAACAAAAACACCAACAGAATAGGAGCATGGAACGTGCCAACGCTATTCCAAGCGTGAAAACGTGCCAATGTCCAACAAAAACATGACAAGATTGATCTTGTTTGTATTCTCGCCCTAGAAGACAATATAAACAAGAAACAACAAAATTTTCAACGAAGCGATTATGGAACGGGCAAAGGACTTTATTCGTAAAAAATACAAGAAAACAAAATCTAAATAGATGACTGAAACAATACTTAAATTAATGAAGAAAAGACAAACTGTCAAAGATAGAAAAGTAATAAATATCAAACAGTAAATTCGAACAAAATGTTGCAAAGCAAAAGAAGAATGGCGGCACACGAAGGACAGACTTTATACCTGTCAATGTATAAGATCAGGGACACTACCGGAGAGGGTTCATGCTCTACCTATGAATGCATTTTATCTAAAGATAGATCGATTGTCTTGGATAAACATACAAGTCATGGAAAGATGGGAAAATTACATTAGGGAGTTCTTTCGAGACAACAAAAGCGAAAAACTTGAGATTCATAAAAGAATAGAAGGATTACAGACTATGAAGGCTGATTTAAAAGCTGCCACCAAGAAAATGAAGCACGGGAAAGGAAAAGGACTCAATGTTATCATCAATGAAAGTGACAAATCTACCGAATAAAATATATCACAAGCGTAAATTTTAGGAAAAATTAAGCAAGTCAATTTTCATTGATATACCATAGAAGCCTGGCCTAATAGTGTGTGATTTACACAGAATGATAAGCATCATGAGTCATATTACAAACGTCACTCTTCCAATACTAATGATGAGAGAAAGATGATGAATCAGACAAGACATTAGTAAAAATCAAAGCAGATTCATGCACGGTTGTGAAACTAGAAACGCAATATTTTTCTTTGCGAGCATCCCAGCAAGTATAACAAGACCTTTATTTGTACTTGATCGAATAGACCAAGGCATTCGACAGAGTGAGACAGGAGAACCTTTTGGGAATGTTGCAAAATCTTAATATAGATGCGAAAGGTCTAAGGCTAATTAAAAGCCTCTAGTAGGATAACTTAGATGCGGTCAGAATAAAAGGAGTTGCTGGTAATTACAATCAAATGAAGAGAGGGGTCAGGTAGGGCTGTCATCAGTGAAACAGTGATAGGAGGATAAAATGTAAGGCACGTGAGCTTTGTTGATGACACAGCTTTAATTTCTACAACCCAAGAAAAACTTTAAAATCTGTTAGATACAGTAGTAGAAGCAAGCAGTTCGAAAGGACTTTCAATCAACAGAGAGAAAACAAAATGCATGGTTGTCAGCAAGGAAAGAACCGTACTTATTTTTGATATCTTTCTGAGAAATAAAAAGATCGAGCAAGTAAATCAAAAACTGAGTTAAAATTAGTCTAGTCTTGAAAATAGATGTGTCTCTCTATACAAGGAAAGGCTACATCATTCCAATTTTGACATACGGGCGCAAGTGCTAGACTACCTTACCTACGATGGAAAAAAGAGATACAAGCAACAGCAATTTGCTTCCACAGACGAATACTTAGCATCAGTTGCACAGGTCACGTAACAGACGATAAAGTACTGACGTGCAGAAGCACCGTCATTTGTCTTTAGATTTCTTGTCAACTTCTCTTATTTAAGAAATTGTAACGAAGAATCAGTTCTCTACAAAAATGGTATGTGCTCACTTTTGGAATTATCACGAACCAGCCGAATTACGTCGTTTTCCGAGAAAGATCTTACTGAATATGTAAAACGCATTCTGTTTCTAAAAGCCAGTAAGAAACGAATTCACTTCGGCTCTGACGGAGTACGTGCGTCTTCCTTGCCGAATTAACATCATTTATGTGTAAGTAAAACACTCAAAGACCTAGAGCCACCTGGCGTAGAAGTCTAGAACAGGAGATTAAAGACAGTGGACATAGTTGGCACACCATCATGACTGCAGCCCAAGACAGACGTAGATGGAGAGAGATTGTTAGCGGCCTATGCTCCATGCCGGAGTGAACAGGCTTAGGCCAAATCAAAACACTCAATAGATTTGTTACAACTTCGTAGTTTTCGAATCTTTTCCCCAGTACTATGGCAACAATTTCCATGGTAGTTAATTTAACCAAGCCACTACTTCAAAATCTTGTTTTCCTGAACTAACAATTCACGAATACGAAAACTTTAATCAAAACCATTAGGAAAAGACAATTAAGCTTCCATGGTGACATAATGCAATAGCAACAGATAGAAAATGCAGCCTTCACTGGAAAAATAGAAAGAAATAAAGAGGAAGACAAAGACTGCATTATCTGAACAATAGGAAGAGATGAAGAACATAGGATCAGTCGAAACTATCCGAAAAACATATCACCGAAGGATGTGGCAAGCCACGATCACGAAGGTTTTGACCGATCAAGGTACCTAGAAGAAGAAAACATGTATCAGGTTCAGATTTTGCGACTTTAAAGAGAACATTTGAAGTGTTTATTTTATATTTTGTCTTTTTTTCTCTCGTATTGATTTGGATTAAACCTACAGCTGCATTTCTCTCAATTAAATTTAAGTTCATTTCCTTTTTTCAAAGAGTTCACTTCATTCCAGCTAATTTCACTTTTTTGGAAAAAGTTCCAAATCTCTTTATTCATTTGCTGGTTTTAAGCCTCTTTCTGGTTAGTGCATTGTTCTAAATATTTATCCAATCACCTGACTGACAGTACATTATCATTGATTATCTGATTTCCGCTAATAAATTATCCCGTTTTTGACCTCCTCTATGATATTTGCTCACGAACATTATTATTTAATCCGATTTTTCTTATCTTCTCCCATGGCATGGTCCCATTGATTTTCTAAATTCAAGTAAGTTAAGATTATCCTGGTCTTTGGCTGCATATGGGTGATTAATGTTTGGAGTCAGCAGTCCGACTTGCTGTTACAGGCACAAAATTTTATCCATTTTTTGGTATTTTTCAGGATTGCTTCGATACTAAACGAGGAGACCTTCAAAAATTATGTGAGGCAGAGGAAGAATTTTTTTTTCTTTCCTTTCGCTGCCTACAAAACCAGTTTATCAGAAAATTTACTACACACATTGTTTTTTAGGATGTATCTTTAAACCAAGTAGATTAAATTCGAAGTTATTAAAGTTTGCACATTGTTTTGTGGTGCAAAAACTCCAGCTGTCATTTTCAAGAATTGTTATAGTTCAGAAAGAGTAGACTGCACTAACTAATATGCATACTTTCTTTGTACATTGCATATATATTGAACATAAATTTTCTGTCTGGTAATTTCAAAAAATAGCCACCAAACAATGTCGTCAAAGATGTTATTACAACGAGCTAGATCTGTTAGGTACAGTCAAATACCAAAAAAATTACAGTCTGCCTACTTTTGGAGAAAATACAGGTACTATGCCAAAACAACGTAGCCTTCCAATCAGTTGCCTTTGATGTAAATAAAATTACAATTGGCTATAATGTTTAGAATAAATCTCACCCAGTGTCAAATGCAGAGCAATATATCCTACTGATTTTAACGATGTCACTTTTCTCTATTTAACAAATCCTTGGACATATTTAATATTTATGAGATCGATGGCATTTGATTATCTATTTGTCGTCAATCACAGGAAATCAGATTTTCATATGAAGGGAATGAACGTTGAAAACAAAAGACTATTTTTTATGTTATTGGAGATGATATAACGAGACAATGAATTATGCTATCTAATACCAACAGGAGGAAAGGATTCATTACAGATCTTCTTGTGATTAATTAACACTTGTGTTAGGCTGTTGTTAAGTAGAGTTGTTGCAGGAAAATCACCTGCTTCATTTTACTTGCGTTACTAAAGCTCACGAAAAGAAAATGTAGGCCATAAAGATATCCCTATCTCGCTGAAGTAACAACTGCGTTAACTGGCGTTGTGTATATTCTCAAATCAACACAAATTTTAGTATGAACATTGCCTGAAATAGATTCATTATTGGAAAGGTTTTCTAGACAAGATCAGTATGCATGCAAAAATCGCAAAAGATCGTAATTTATTATTAGAGTTCCTTCACAGTACAAATTGTTTGGTAACACAATAAGGTGAGTAGATTTTGCATTTGTGTTGCAAGCTTTTCTGCATCAGAATTCCTGTCAATTAAAAAAATAATAATGATGATAACATCTTGGATGGTATTGTATTGATATTTTTAATGTTTTATACGGTTATGTACATTTTAGTTTACAAAAAGCTGCAGTAAGCTTGTGTCCTTTAACTTTTAAAATCGTAATTGTTGAAAATGATTAACACTAATTCGTATATCTTTTTTTTGGCTACTGTGAGTTAAAGTAGTTCACGTTGATAAAGTAGTAGTAGAAGTGGTAGTAGTAGTAGTAGTAGTAGTAGTAGTAGTAGTAGNAAAATTACAATTGGCTATAATGTTTAGAATAAATCTCACCCAGTGTCAAATGCAGAGCAATATATCCTACTGATTTTAACGATGTCACTTTTCTCTATTTAACAAATCCTTGGACATATTTAATATTTATGAGATCGATGGCATTTGATTATCTATTTGTCGTCAATCACAGGAAATCAGATTTTCATATGAAGGGAATGAACGTTGAAAACAAAAGACTATTTTTTATGTTATTGGAGATGATATAACGAGACAATGAATTATGCTATCTAATACCAACAGGAGGAAAGGATTCATTACAGATCTTCTTGTGATTAATTAACACTTGTGTTAGGCTGTTGTTAAGTAGAGTTGTTGCAGGAAAATCACCTGCTTCATTTTACTTGCGTTACTAAAGCTCACGAAAAGAAAATGTAGGCCATAAAGATATCCCTATCTCGCTGAAGTAACAACTGCGTTAACTGGCGTTGTGTATATTCTCAAATCAACACAAATTTTAGTATGAACATTGCCTGAAATAGATTCATTATTGGAAAGGTTTTCTAGACAAGATCAGTATGCATGCAAAAATCGCAAAAGATCGTAATTTATTATTAGAGTTCCTTCACAGTACAAATTGTTTGGTAACACAATAAGGTGAGTAGATTTTGCATTTGTGTTGCAAGCTTTTCTGCATCAGAATTCCTGTCAATTAAAAAAATAATAATGATGATAACATCTTGGATGGTATTGTATTGATATTTTTAATGTTTTATACGGTTATGTACATTTTAGTTTACAAAAAGCTGCAGTAAGCTTGTGTCCTTTAACTTTTAAAATCGTAATTGTTGAAAATGATTAACACTAATTCGTATATCTTTTTTTTGGCTACTGTGAGTTAAAGTAGTTCACGTTGATAAAGTAGTAGTAGAAGTGGTAGTAGTAGTAGTAGTAGTAGTAGTAGTAGTAGTAGAAGTGGTAGTGGTAATATGAGGAGTAGTAGCGGTAGTAGTATAGTAGTAGTATAGTAGTAGTAGTAGCAGAAGTGGTAGTAGTAGTAGTAGTAGTAGTAGTACTCGCAGTGGTAATAGTAGTAGTAGTAGTAGTAGTAGTAGTAGAAGTGGTAGTGGTAATACGAGGAGTAGTAGCGGTAGTATAGTAGTAGTAGTAGACGTGGTAGTGGTAATATGAGTAGTAGTAGCAGTAGTAGTACTAGTAGTACTAGTAGAACTACTAGTAGTTGTACTTGTAGTAGTAGTAGTAGTAATAATAATAATAATAATAATAATAGTAGCAGTAGCAGTAGTATAATAATAAAGACCAATATGAATTCTTTTTATCTACAAAAGTGAGGTACCGAAAATTGAAAATGAATACCCTCTAATGCTCCTAAGTGGAATCAAAGCTGGGTCTGCTAAGTTCTTTAAACAGTTCGTTTCCAAATTTTCACCGCATTAGCAGTTCAAAAATAGATATTGGTCTACAGCTAGATCACAATTAACAATTTGTTTAATGGCTTTGTACTGCCATTTTTAGCTGAACTCAATAAGCATGTGTTCTTTTGTCAACGAAAGAAGAATTTTTGTGATGTTTAAAGTACTTTGGCTTTAGAATACGATAGCATATGGAACTGGCCAATTAATATAGGCTAGTCCAATCCGAAACTGCAAGTAATGCACTACTCCTATTGGCCTGCCGGTGGTTGGCTTTTTAAATATTTTTAACATGGCAAAGTGTCATCAATAAATCTGTACTCTATTTGAGGTGAAAATTTGTCTTCTGTCAAAGTTTTAGGAAAACGTCAGCTACAACAACCCATTGGCTACCTCATTGCTACAACGTGAATTTGTTGAAACCTAACGTTTTGCATTCAACCTATTTAGCTTAACTATCAATTAATTCTGCAAAAAGTATTCTTAATTCGATGGCCACGCTATGTTTCCGTAACATGGTAAAGTGTCGTCAACAAATCTGTATTCTATTTGCAGTGAAAAACTTGTTTTCGGTCAAAGTTTTACGAAAACGTTAGCTTCAACAACCCATTGGCTACCTCATTGCTACAACTTGAATTTGTTAGAACCTAAAGTTTTGAATTCAACCTATTTAGCTTAATTATCAATTAATTCTACAAAAAGTATTCTTAATTCGATGGCCACGCTATGTTTCCGTGTTGAGTAGTTATATTTAAATAAAACTATCATTAATAAGCTGTTCATGTCAAATGAACATGGCGTAAAAGTTTTTAAATCTTTCGCGGAAATGATAGTTGGAAATTTATTAGCAAACTAAAGTACCAAACAAAAGTATGTCATAGTGTTGAAAAACCATTCTTGTGGATTTTAAACCTTTAATAAATAGGAAATTGGAATCTGTTTTCGTCTGTCATCTTTAGCGAACTAAATGTTTGAGCCCTTTCTAGGTACTGTGGTCATTGATTTCGACCGCAACAAGGCATATAATTTTGCAACGTTTGTAATGCCGTTCATTCTATCAAGGTAATTATTGCTGTTTAATATTACCATTCCAGTTTTCCCGTAAGGCATACTAAGTACATCACCGTTGTCTTTTAAACCCAGCGAAATATCAAAAAATGATATGTGTAAGATTGATGAGATTTGACTTAAGAGGTTTCATGTCTTTTTCTGAGTTTGGTATGTATGTTGGAAGTTGAGCATGTGAAATCTAATTTCGGCAAATGCTTCTTCTCTGTCTAAAATTCAATCCTAATCTTTGAGAGCAAACATACGCCTACGATTCTGAGTGCTTATGGTTTGTAAGATCTTCTTTTGCTTTGGTCTAACTTTGGTAGTGTTAATCAACAGTAGTCGTTTACACACGGGAATTAATTGTGATAAAAAACGACAGGTTTGGCTTTTATTTTAAAACTCTGGTTCATGAAACAATCCAGTACCAGTAAAACAGCTGTCGGCAAAAATGTCACTGATAGTAATTTACATATTCCAATTGGAAAATATAGAGAAATCCATTTTTCTTCTCTTAACTACATCCCCAGTATTTAGCACTTTGAACAAATTTTAATTTCTTTGGAAATATAAATTGTTAATCAGGCCTTTTTAGTTATTCATCAATCTTGTTTATTTTTCCATCAGCCTTAATTTTTCTTTTAGTCTTATGTCCAGGTACAACGTCAAAGATCATGTATCTCAATAGATCTCCATGTTGATTTACCTTTCAACTCCTTTTTTGTTTAAATCAGTTTTTCCTTAAAAAAATTTTTTTAAAAAGTTGTTTTCTCTTTATTTGTTCCCTTTTTCCACCTACCTTCCCCTTCATTGCGACCTCCTTCAACTGACCCTTCGGCCAAAACGTCTTTAAGGAATGATACTTGACTTTTTCTCCAATTCGAGAGGAACTTTTTGCTGTGCCCCACTTTTTTCAGAATTTCTTTGTTCGTCATGTTTCCCATCATAAAATACTAAAAAAGAGGGTTAATGTCCATAGTTCTCTTGCCTGAAACTTTTTTCCAGTTTGATGATATGGTTTAGCTTCCACATTCGTTAGTGAACACTAGGATTATGTGGCAACAAATTCTATTTGAATTGTTTCCAAAGAAAGCTTACAATGCCTCATGACATTTGGCATTCGTTGATTTGCTTTCTTTGCTAGACTGGTCCTTCATTGTTCTTTTGCTACACATCTCTTATTCAAAAGTGTCAGATTGTCGTGATAGTTATACTTAAAACCAGTTGCATATGCTTGGTTAAAAAACCCTGTATTCTCCAGTTAAGGTGGATGGATGCTGCTGAAGCTTTTCTGGTCACCTGCCTACATCTGTTGTATTCTCCATTGTGTAAGCTCCCTTTTTTTTATATCTTCCAAGATATTCTTACAATAAAAAAAATAAACCCCAGTTAGTATTCGTCTTCTTCTGGGCAGGCTTCTTCACAAGTGTCCTTGTTCATGAAACATGAATCGATCTCTTCCCCACTATGTCTAAGTCTTTTGTTCCTATAGTCCCTTCGTTAACCTTGTTGAGTCCTTGAATTTTAGTAAATGTCTCGTATATATCTTTTGAACTTTAGCCACTCGCTGTGGCATTTTCTCACTACCAATCCTTGTTCTTTCTGCATAACATGAACATTCCATTCCAGTCCTGCTTTTCTGTTCTTCAGGGATCATTTTTAAGTGTTATTAGTTTACTCTTAACCTTTATTAATTTGTTAATCTGCATGTCATTTGTTCATCAGCGATATTGGTTTCTTTATCAGGTTTTTTTTCTTTATTCACCAGTATTGTTTGCTTTTTTCAAATGTATTCACTGCATTCCATTTTTTAAATGCTGACCTTTTACACAAGAAATGCAACAATTAAGTCAACCAGCCATTTCCTTCTGACAGATGTTCTGTACATACCTTTACCTTTGTTTTCAAAACTGTAATTCCCATATAGTCTCTTTAGCTTGCATTTATTGAAGCACATTTTACTACTACTACCAACTTTGTCAGGAAGTTGTTTAATCCAAGGTATTAACTAAAATTAACCAATATTTCAGTGTTACACGGACACAAGACTTATAGTAATAAGATCTCTTTATGACATGTGAGCAAACACCGATCGTTTTCATGATGTATTGATGTTTTCTATGGCTATTGCAAAAGTTGATTTTTTAATTATTTGTGGAAAATAGTATACCGGAAGTTCCTCTTCTTCATCAAAAGAACGTGGTACGTGGTAATTCTAAAAAAATTTCCTCGTACCTTGAAAACTAAAATTTGCTGAAATAAATTCCTTACAACAAGTGTGTTGCATCAAGATTTGTCAAAGCAAAAGAAAATTGTTTACACAGTTAGAGCAGTGTCTCAAATATTTCTATTTTCCATCATCAAGTCTACATAGAATTTATGAGCTTTACATTGCTACCAAGGGCATAATGATCAAAGTTAATAAGTTAGGTTACTTTCATTCACATCAACACCATTCGAAATCATTGTGACCAATATACTGTCTATGATGAACAGTGATTATTTGCTTGTTTGAAAAACGTCACGAAAGAAAGAAAAAAAATTCAAGAAGCGAAAGAAAATGACGAAGGACATAAAAGATCAAAGGTCAAAATAATACAAAAAAGCAAGATAACTGAAAAAACTTCCAAAGTTGACGAACAGGGAAAAAAAATTAGCAAGACATTTTCAAACTAACCCCAAGACTGTATTCGAATGAGCACTAGTAGGAAGAAAAGTGGACCGTTGATAAACGTTCAAGGAACCAAAAAGAGAACGAAGGTCGTTAGAGCAATTTCCACAGAAGTGTCTGTAGAATAAAGAGAGCTATGTAGCACCACGACAATCACTAAGACTGTTTATGTTTTGACAGATAATTCTCTTACTATCGAGGTGGAAGGAATATTTAGTCATTTAATTCCTTATCAACTTCCAATACATCTCTTTGGTCTTGTTCTGCTTAATGGTCAATAGACGTTTCCAGCCGAAAGCATGCCGTGATAAACTGTATTTAATTACTCCAATAATTGCTTTCCTGTAGTGCTACTATTTTTTTTCCATTGATCTCTTTAACAGCAATTGATTGGTTGATACAACAAGATGTCAGCTTTTCTTACACTGACACAATGTTGTCTCTGAGTAACGGAAATGTTCCAGCAGACGTCTTTTTGTATGCTTTTGAAACAGCTTCCTAAATCTATTCCACATCCTAAGATATAACGACCCCCATCAGAAATAACGACAGTGGTCAAAGTCAGAGATCCATGGTGGTATATATTTTATTGTTTCCACTTGTGCAAATATTTGTTGCCTTACAAAGTAGCTGACATTTGCAATCTGTAAGCTCTTTACAAATTCTGCCTCAAGGAGAAGAGGAGGAGTATAAAGCAATCCTATTACTTATAATATTTTACTTTCGTCTTGTATTCACCGTAAAATAAAAGGTCATAAAATTCTTCTGTAATATTTTTGTACATCTTTTCAGTAACATTAGATTTGATCATTCAAAAATATAAAGTTTTGAATCTAAAGATGTCAATTAAACGCTCCTTAAAAATTCACACTGTTCCAACTTTTCCAGTGTTATAGAAAGACGTAACATTCTGCCTTAAGATCGCATGTAGCACTATCAATGGCACTATCACTGCCAATCAAATTTAGCAACGTTCAAGCTTCAAATAGAATTGCGACCCAAGTATTTGGGGCAGCACTTCGTTTTAATCTTTTTCTGGCACACTGCAGAAGGAGTTATATAATGTAATATGTGATGCTAACTAAAGTATGTTTAAAAGTCATTTTGGAATCGTATTGTGAATTTTGATTAATTGTAACTATCTTGATGATTACCTGTTGGAGTCAAAAATCCTTCTTGAGACTGAACTAAAATCAATTGATAATAACCATCTTGATGACTACCTATTGGAGTCAAAAATCCTTCTTGAGACTGAACTAAAATCAATTGATAATAACCATCTTGATGACTACCTATTGGAGTCAAAAATCCTTCTTGAGACTGAACTAAAATCAATTGATAATAACCATCTTGATGACTACCTATTGGAGTCAAAAATCCTTCTTTAGACTGAACTAAAATCAATTGATAATAACCATCTTGATGACTACCTATTGGAGTCAAAAATCCTTCTTGAGACTGAACTAAAATCAATTGATAATAACCATCTTGATGACTACCTTTTGGAGTGAAAAGTCCTTCTTGAAACTAAACTAAACTCAATTTATAGTTTACAGGAGATGTGTATTCAAAAAGTTGAAAACAGAAACAATTTTTAAGAGGTCAAAATAAAGCCTAACTTGCCACTTATTTCGGTAAAAATGTACTAAGCAGCTTAAACAACATATTTACATAATTTTGTTTCGTTTCATAGTTCATTGAATGTTTGCCAAGTTTAATTTTTAATTATTTGGATGCACAAATATGAGCTGCTTCTATGAGCTAATGGTTGTTACTAAAAACGAATAATTAATTGACTTTTGGGGTGACTTAGTGATGTGTTATCTCTATATTTATTTTATATTTTGATTTTTGTGTTTTTTATCAATAGTACAGTTTCTTTTAATTGTGTACTTATTTGATTAATTGATTTAATAAACATTTGATGAGCTATTTAAGTGATTTAATTGTGTTATTTAAATAAATAAGAAATTACTAATTAAAGGTTTGAAACTCGGTTAATTGACTACCAGATCAACTGATTAGTGGTTTTTGTTTGATGATTTCCTGCACTAGCGGATTGGAAGTGCGATTGGGGTTTGGAAGGTTGGGAGACCAATTCCTTTGTCTGTTTAAGAGTGCGAAATCTCCTGCTGCAACTACAAACTAAATAGGACATCTTAACTCAAAACCTAGTGTTTTCACTAGCTAAATGGAAAAATTACTGTACTTTAACAAGTTTGAATTGGCCTGTATTATAGCTGTATCCAACGCTGTATCAATCTCAGTTCTTTTTTCAGATTGAATGTAATCTGCTTCTTCCAACAATAACTATCTTGGCTACAAACCAAGACTATTAAGTTACATTCTTTACCATAAGTAATATAAATCTGAACTGTTGACAGAATAACGAAAAGAGGGAAACAATATCTTTGGTGTAACCAATAACACCCAGTCAGTATCTCTTTACACTAAACCTTGAAAGATATTTTTGGAATTAATAGAATTTGTAACCTAAACACTTGATTCTTGTTTGTAGATGGTTTGTTTGACAGAGGGTCCATTGTAGATAGCATCTTCTTCTGGCTTTTTTTTCTTTGAGTATTTCTCGCAAAATTTCCATTTCTCTACTTTCGCAAATTAAACTTTCTTTATCACTAAAATCTTGCTTAACATAAGTTTCTCCAGGGTTTTTTGGCCCAGAATTGACCTAAAAATGGCATGAGCCTCTTTTCATATCTCTTTCATAATTTTTCTTTAAATTCTGAGCAGTCAAGCTATTCTGGACACTCCTCTCTAAAAATATACCTCATTGCTGCCTAGCCTATGTGCTATTACTCTATATTATCTTATTATATTTACAATTGCCTCTCCCTTTATTTATGATGGGATCAGTTCATTTGATCTGGAAGGAGAAGTCGTTGTTCTGTGGGAGACTCAGCCCTGTATGCGTGATTGGGGTGAGATGCTCAACAACAAAGACCCGAAAAAAAATGTCGCACTTAAGTGTAAGATATGGTTGCATAAATGATCAGGTGAGTAGCGAGTCCAATTAGCTTGGTTAGTTGAGCATGTGTCCATGATTGCCACAGTCACTGATTCGAATCCAGTTTGGTCCACCCGTATTTTTCACTTTTCTGCAATCCAAATCTTCTCCATCTAATAGTCCAGAGCTCTATACCACAACTGAAGTTCGATTGTACATAACCTTTTTTCTCCCTGGTACCTTCTCTATGATCATCAACTCCTTCTATTAACTGCATAACACTAAAACAACCTCGAAAGACACATTTATTCCTGTGTTCAGGCCAAAAGAAAGCTATTAATTAGGCTAAGACCTGTTATCCTGTTAGTTCCATCAAAAAGTTCCAACACCGCTCCATATGAACTTAGTAGAGTCCCCCAAATTTCAAAATCAATTGGAAACCGGGAAGAAGAGAAGTAACTTAAACCTGGTTTCGACTATGTAATCAGTAGGTACCCCGTCGACCTTTCACACACACACACACACACACACACATATATATATATATATATATATATATATATATATATAACCACTACTGCAGTCTGAATAAACTTCAATACTAGGTTTTTATGAAAAGTTATGTGGTAAGTTCAATCTTCCTCTTGTTACTGAAATAAAGAAAATGACAAAGGTGGCAAGAGTAAAGCCGTGAAGTAAAACCAAAACATCGAGCCCACTCCTGTAGATCTAAGCTGATAATGAATCATATTACAGTCCGGAGGGCAATCCTTTAACATTCGCCTAAAACTTAGCAGTCCCACGGCAAAAGTCCCATCACAAACCCAACTACATGTATGTAAGCCATCTTGGGTTCCTATTCCACTAAAAGACTGTAAAACCCCCGACATATTTCGAAAAGGAATTCATTTGCCGTCACAAGTAGTAATATACAATAATTAAGCACACTTGTTCTGCAGACTAATTTACAGCAAGCGGTTATGGAGTTACGATGCTTGTGTAGCTGTGGATAACTATCTAGTACTTAATCGGACAGGCGTGGACAATCTTTGGTTACAGTCTGTGCATGGATATCAATGTTGTACCTAAAAAACTTTTACTGTTCGTTATTGCTGGCAACAAGTACAAGACAAGATATGGAAAACCCTTTCGCAAGTCTTCCAGAACAAATTTATGCTGACTTAAAACAAGTCCACTGATATTAACTGCGGCACCCTCTGATATATTTATGCATAAATAATTGAATGTTATCAATAGCCCATTCATGGCGTTGCAACAGGTTATCAAGTATGTCAAAATCACATTTCAATTCAGTTTATTTGATTGAGCGTTTCAAGACTTGCACTCTTCCCCTGATCTAATCTCCAGAATAATGTAAACTAAAGTGAGTGATATTCTATAAATGCAAAGTATAAAAAATACCCTGACAGTTTAAGTGATTGGTGCTTGATACCATCCAAGACCGCACACAAACAATACATATGTCTTCAGGAAGTAGACTTGGTTTGACTAGCTTCCAAATCCCTTGAGCTAAAACTCATTCCCACTCCAATAAAACCTGTAACGAACGAGGAAACTTCAAAAAAAACAAGGCAATCCAAACATTTATTAAAATCAAAATATTGCATTTCTTTACAACTAATCAATTTTAAAAAAATCATAATCGTCACATGCAGAATAAAATAGTTTAAATATTTGAACAGTAAAAGTAAGCATGTGTTCGGCAATTGATTTTATAGTAACGCTTGTCCCTCTTTTCAATATAGTTCACTAAACTTTGCTTTTCCCTCCTTTTACCCAAAATTATAGGTATTAGCAATTTTAAATACTTTAATTGTATCAGACCATTACTAAAGTGGTTATTACTCTATTACTCTTATATTATCTATTTTTGTTTACAGAAATAGATTTATTATATATATATATATAATCCTTGTCATTTAATCTGAGCTTTTGTACACTATTCAGCTTTGGTTCAGTACAGATGTCGTTTGCCTTAGAGTTCCTGCAACCCATTTGACAAGTGCTACTATATGACTTTAACTTTTCATTAAATAACAATATAAATCCAATGAGTTGGCAATCAATAGTAATCAAGCCGATCGTCATCGGTTCATTGTTCTTGTTGAATAGCATGAAACACTTTAAAAAGCATAGGTTTTTTACTTAAGTGATCGTTGGAAGAGAGCGATGCCAAGTAAGTGCCAAAATCAGTTCTTAATCGTAAGTTTGAATTATCTTTGTGAACTGACCTTATTGTGTTTAAAAAAAGACACTGGAAACCTTCTGTAAATACTAAACTGCAATGATTAGGTATTAGTTTAGTATTCCTAAGATGAAACAAGTTTACTAAACTCAAAACAATATACAATAGTAGTGAAAATAATCTAGATGGGAAAGATTTGCCACAGAAGAAAAGTGGATTGTGTGCACTGCGCTGGGCTCGCACCAGTGCTAATAACTATTATTGTCACATGCTCTGCCAAATGAGTGTTACCATTTTCTTACATAAACTCTGTTACTAAAGACAGTGATTGCCAACCTTACCCTCCATATCTTTTCTCCTTTCTATTTTTTTCTGTGGTATTGGTATTTCAGACGAGAGGAGTCGTGGCTTAATGGTTAGTGCAGTTGCACAGCAACCAAGAGGTTCCGTGTTCGAATTACCGAGCGGACGAGGAGAATTTGGAACTTTACAAAAGAAAAAGCCACTGTTTGGCGTCAGGAAGGGCATCCGGCCAAGAAATCCCTCACTGCCAAAACAAATTCCCTCTGAAAGGCACCGTCTGAGCCTCAATTGCTGGGGGGAAATGACGTTAAAACCATATATATATAATAATATTTTTTTTCTTTCCATTATAAATTCTAAGACTAAGAATTGTTTTTCCTCTTTAACAAAATGCTTCCGATATTGAGTTTTTTTTTAGTTATTTACCGCTGCTTGATCAACATTGCAGTACAGGCAACAATTACTTACATAAGGTGGCTAAGATTGATGCCATAAATTTGGTAGTCCTTATTTTGCAAGGTGGAATTTGCTTGTAGCTTCTGCAACTAATAACGGAGAGCGGTTTTTAGCTTGAAATTCAGAATAATAGCAAACGGAACTTTTATGTAGAAACAGTAAACCATCCTCTAAAGATGGTGTGGGTAATGTGATACCAAAAGAGGCAAATAAAAGTATTCTAACGATGGTTAATATTGTATTTGTAGACCCAATTTGTATCCACACGATTCACGATAGCAACTATTCATAGGTTTTCTTGAAAACGTTCTAGTGAATGTGTAAATAATGCACGGTGATTCTCTTTCTGCATCCTAATGCATACAATTCAAAAGGAGCTCTTCTACACTGTCTTTAAGTTGTGAGCTATCCTGTTCACCTCACACTCACGTCCAAATTCTAGCCCCTGCCACAGCTATTCAGATGTGTGTATCTCTGTCAAGGAATGTTTTTATGTAAGCTTCGTCAAATATTCCTGCCTTCTTCCCTTTATAACTAAGAAAATTCAATATATATAGCTAAAACAATCTTTAAGATGATCAACAGCTTTGACACCTCGCTTCAAAACACCCAATTTTATATCAGTGAGGTTAAAATAATGCTTTTTTTAATCAATCGCAGGGTCATTAACTAAATTCGTGTAACCGGAGCTTGAGCTCTTTCTTGATGGTTAATTCTTTTGGCTCAGTGGTCCATTGTAGTTCTTCTGTCCTGGCAGCAGAGAAAACATTGGTCTTCTGAGTAACCCCTACCTTGCCTAGCAAAAAGTTAACCTTTTTTAGATCTAAACAGATAACTGGTTCAAGAAGACGGTACTGTAAACTTTTCCTTAAGAATTTTAATATTTCCATGTTCTTCTTTCACTTTAATGAGTACACTATCGCAATTTAAATGTTTCTGTTGGGAAGTAAATACATTTCGAAATCCCTTTGAAAGTACCTAGAAATTCTCTTTATTCAATTGAATGCTAAGCAGGCAGTTTCATAGGGATAAGAAATCCATCGTTGCAATAAGCAAGCTTACTATCTGAATGGAAATAACTTTCCAATTTTACCCCTCTGTTACGATAAACAGAGAAATTAATACCAGCCTACAAGAGTCATTTTCTTGCAGTCCAGAAGCCAATAACTCAACAGACTGCTTTAGCAAATACAAATTTTTGACCAAATCACTCAGCTCAGGCTAACTGAACAGAGACAGTTTATCACATTCAGATGGCTTAAAATATTGGTCTCACTATCATTGTCTTGGTGAAGTAGATAAATCTAAGGCTCTATCATTAATCTCTGGGAACTCAGTTAAAACAAGCACAGTTATTTCATCACAGCGCACCTTTGGTCTATTGGCAGATGGGGTATCTGAGTGTAGAAAATCTTGTTTGGCTTTACTATTGGAACTTCTCACTTTAACAAGGCAGAAAAAGCAGTTATCAAAATAGTTGCTTGGTTCCCTCTAAACCATTTCCTTGTCGAACTTGAGCTTTGTATTCTTTTCTTGAGACAATGATGGTTAATTTTTAGCATAGGTATTACATACTTTGTTGTTGTTGTTGTTTTAGCAGCTGGAAGCAGGTTGAAAGGCCACCCGAGTGAGCTCGATCCAGTCTCATCAAACGGGAAACCAACCTTCCCTCGCCGCCGAACAAGTGAATATTTAAAGCCCACTGCAAGGCCCCCAGTATGTATCTGTGACCAAGTGCGTAGGTTACAGCAGGAATATCTCTCCCAACTACAGGGGCGTCAAAGACGCACATTTCCTGGTTGGTTTTTCTTTGGTGATATAGAGCCAACAGTTGTTATCCTATTTCATGACGTTTCCCAGGATTATTCTTGGGTGCAACCTATACATACCAGCAATGACAGCACTGAAAAGCATCAGCAACCTACAAGCAAGGCAGATCGGTTTGCAATGAAACAAAAAACAATAAGCCTTCACTTACCACCGGGAGCGCACATCTTCCAAAAGGATTTTCCAAATCAACGACAAACCAGATTCGAAATCACATGAAGGACGAGATCGATTTCTTCCTTGGTACGGAAGAACCGCTTGGAAGCGAAGGCTATTCGTTACTGACCAGTCAGGAGAACCTTGCTAATCAACGTCCAGGGCATCACCACGTGGAGGTTGTCTTCTTGGACACCCATATACTTTATAAAAAAGCCTCGGTTTTGTTTTGGTCTCAAAATGGTACTTTACAGTGGGCAAGATACATGTACGCTTTCTTCACAAAAGTATTAATGTTGTGCATAATTGTTTTGATTATATTGAAAATGATAATTTACAACAGAAATATTTCCTTTGCTTACATATGAATGCTTATATTTCCAAGAAATCAATGTATACTTACACGAAGTCAAGATATATTAAAGATTCTGCATAAAGGAACACAGATGCAAAAATGGTTTCCTTGACTACTGGTGAAAAGTTAATTTCGAATAAAAAAAATTGATAAAAATAGGCAATACCAATAGCACGAAAAACTGTTGCGATATAGCGAGTCTAAATAAGTATTTGGATTTAGAAAAAAAGGTAGGTCACTACTGATTTTAGTTTCCGTGCAAGAAATTGTTGTCTTCGTCATTTTAAGAAAAAATATTGCGTGGTCAGAGAGAACATAAGACAGTTTTCACAGAACACAGATGCAAAAATGGCTTCCTTGACTACTGGTGAAAAGTTAATTTCGAATAAAAAAAATTAATAAAAATAGGCAATACCAAAAGCACGAAATCTGTTGCGATATAGCGAGTCTAAATAAGTATTTGGATTTAGAAAAAAAGG
>RDPX01000035.1:3565717-3580252 GCA_003991215.1 Morbakka virulenta
AGAGACGTATTTAAACCTTGATAGATTCAAATCTTGCTGCTACTCTGTAAGTTTTGTCTCATCGAAGGTATGTGACTTGTTTTAATCTTTTTTCATATATTTCATGATTGGAAGTGTTCTGATGAGCGTTCCTCGTTGGTACCAGCTCAGTTTGTTGCATCTCGTTTCACTAATTTTTCTCAATATCTTCATCCTCGTCGAGTTGTTGTTCCTCGTTGTAACATATCTTACTTTGATTCTAGGGGGTTTTTCTCGGACAGCAGGATTGTGAAACTCTTTGGGTTCTGAGTACTTCCCATCATCATGTGACTTGAATGTTTGTAAGTCTAAGGTTAACTCTTAACTCTTGGCATATTCTTTTTTATTTCCTTCCTTTTTTCTATCATTTTTTAACATTTGTGTACACCTAGTGACATAAGGTCTTGTATTGCTCTTAACCATATAATAACCACCAATAATACTAGAAAAATATTGTAATAGGAGCAGAGACTTTATGAGATGAATAAAATAAAAATAGACATACAATGTGTATTTAAAGCATTAATGCCATGAAAATAGTTTCATTTTGTTGATACATTGTGTAACTAAGTAAAACCAATTGTTGACCACATTGAATATTGTAAAATAAAGAATGTTCTTCTCAAGAAAATGATAATCAAGTGTTGATCAGACTTCGGAAACTAGCTGACTGCAGCAGTTCGTAATGCATGTAAGACGTATCCCAAACCAAGAACCGCTTCAAATATTTCACTTTGTTTAGTGAAATAAAAAAAAGGCTTTTCCAATTTTCTCCAGCGTTTTAAAGAACCTCTTAGATTTAAAGTGTTTTGAGGTTTCTATTATCTTTGATACTATCTTGCCTATTTGAGGCACCTGGCGCCTCTCTTATTAGCGTATGACTGGCCAAAATGAGCCAGCAAATTTGTCCTTTGTAGTAAATAAAATTCAATATATAATTGTTATCAATCGTTTTTACTTTGCGAAACTAGTTAGTAGAATCCAGATGTCTTTCACAGGATTTCTATAGTTATTCATGCCGAAAAACGTAAAGATGCATGAACATAGTTTCGCTTCTGTTCCTAACACATAAAGATAGAAAGTCTTGTACGTTCATGCCCACTGCTCACAAGGGAGCATATTTGTAAAACTCTACGTACCACATTGGACATAACAATGGTACGTGTGGACAAGCCAAAGTCTGACACAACGGATGAGAAACTGCACGTATTTTGTGGGAAAGTTGAAAAAAAAAGAAGAGATAATTCAAATCACAGGATCTTTTTCCCTTTTTGTAATCGAGATTTCAATGCTAATGCTTCAACGGAAAGACAAGTTACAAAAACAGTGTGACAAGACGCCGGGAAAAGGTGGAGCAATTGATTCTTCAGCAAATGATTGAATTAAAATAAATGTTTGATTCCCAAATCAGTCAAGGTGTCTTTGCCACCCGTTCACAAGAAACCAGGTTAACTATGTTGAAACCTATATCAGGTTCAGAGCTTATCTCATAACTCCAGACATTATCTAGTAATTAACTGTGACAGTAACCATAACCTAGTCGTTTGCAAATTTTGAATGAAACAGTCAAAGATGAAACCTATTTGAAAAGGAATCTCTTTCTCGAAAATTAGCTTTGTTTAATTGCAAAGCCTATCAAGCTTCCTAAAGAGCACCTAAAATATTGTATCGTTGGTAGTACATAGCTCTAGTAATTGTTAGTTAATACCCTATTGACTTCTTGCTTAAAGGATGCCTTAATCTGGCTGTTCAGGTGGAAGCTTTTAACAGTATTGGGATGTACACCTGCATATTTGAAGGTCGAACCTGACTCTCTTTGGCCTTTATCAGCTTTGTTGTCAAATTTTAACTGATTTGAGTAAGGTCATTTCTACATAACCAATTAAATTTCTATCACCAAGGAAAAATACCTTTCCAAGGTGCATCATCCAAAAGGCTTTCTCATGGCACATACCTGTGCTGATAGTTTTCAAAGTCCTAAAGGTTCTCAGAATATTGAATGATTTTCAGCTTCAGCAAAGACTTCTTCGCTATCATTATCAATAAGAGAACTTGGGAGACTATGCTATTTTCCTTATTTATTCAAAATCAAAACTGATTAAAATTTTTTCCAAATTATCGATTTATATAATTGAAAAGGACACACCGCTTAGCGCAAGAGACAAAATATTTCATTAAGGTTTGTATTTTTATTTTTAGTGTGAAGGAAATTTTGTATGTTTGACTTAAATTGCAATTATGGATATCTCTTGTACATGTTGCACAGGTCAAAGTATTTTAAGCTGCGATGCTAATTAACTGTCGTAAAAACTGTTTTTTCCACAGAATTTACCAAATTATCATGCTATTTAAATCAAATCTTCTAACATAATAAACACTGGCAACGGGAAAGAAGTTAAATAATTTCCTTGCACGTTTGGCACCAATAACATATGTGATAATGAACCCATTGCAAAGCATTCTCAGTTCAAGTGGTAAGTGACAGCTTATGTTTTTGGTTTTTACTGGCTTCCGTTGAGCCTGAGCGGTTGAGTTTTGGATTGTAGGAAAACTTAATGCTTGAATTGTAAATACTTTAAAATATTTAAGAATATTTATAATAATTATTTTTAATTTCCTATTGCTATTATTGATAGTTTTCTCATTCATAAACATATTTCAAAATTAAGCACAACAAAAACAAAGTAACTTTCACTCATGGAATATAAAATTTCTTTCTCATGATTCTTGTAGAGTCAATATCCTCAGCTTTCATTCTTGTCGGGCGTTAACGAAGATAATAGTGATTGATATTATTAGTATCATTAAGTCACGTGATTTTAAAGGACAAAAATAAAAACAACTTATAGCGACTGTTATAAACAAGGACTTGAAATTCCAGCTAATTCTTGTTGAATTCTTGTCTCTTGGTTTCTATAATTTGCATATGAATCTTTTTTCAAAGCACTCTTAAAGACCTAAAAGTTAACGAAAAACGCCAAAAAACCAAATGCGTAAAAATATGCATATGAAGCTCGTATTGTATTTTCAGCAGAAGAGATAAGGAATGGACCTTTCCAGGTTTGCTAATCTTCGTCTAAACTATATTATATAGAATCTTTCTCTGTATTTTCCTGTCCTGAATTAAAGTGACCATAGGAGAAAAAAGGTCCGAAAAAAAATTTATAAAATTTCTTGAAAGAATAAGAAAAGACATGTTTGAAAAATTATTGTTGTTTTTGTTGTTTTGTGGTTGCTGTTCAGTTCTCTTGGCATTGAAATTGAAAACTATTCTGTAAGTGCTGAATAGCAAGCGAAATCCATTGGTTTCAGGTATCCAGTATCTTTTTAATGATTACAGCTTCTAACAGGCATACTTTCTGTGCAAATTTTTTGCCATTTTCTATTTAAATTTCGTGCCGCTTTCTGTTTCAATTATGTGCCGCTTTCTATTTAAATTTTATGCCGCTTTTTATTTAAATTTTGTGACGCTTTCTATTTAAATTTTGTGCCGCTTTTTATTTAAATTTTGTGACGCTGACTATTTAAATTTTGTGACGCTTTTTATTTAAATTTTATGCCGCTTTCTATTTAAGTTTTATGCCGCTTTCTATTTAAATTTTATGACGCTTACTATTTAAATTTTATGCCGCTTTCTATNCTATTTAAATTTTGTGACGTTTTCTATTTAAATTTTGTGCCGCTTTCTATTTAAATTTTGTGCCGCTTTCTATTTAAATTTTATGCCGCTTTCTATTTAAATTTTATGCCGCTTTCTATTTAAATTTTATGCCGCTTTTTATTTAAATTTTGTGCCGCTTTTTATTTAAATTTTGTGACGCTGACTATTTAAATTTTGTGACGCTTTCTATTTAAGTTTTGTGCCGCTTACTATTTAAATTTTATGTCGCTTACTATTTAAATTATATGCCGCTTACTATTTAAATTTTATGCCGCTTACTATTTAGCCAGTGGTCAACGTTGTTTCCAACTTTGCCCAGAGTTTCAACGACAATTTGTGCAATCTTGATTAATTTTGCATTCCACATTCTTATTATAAACACACAGATATAGATATAGATATAGATATAGATATAGATAAAGATATAGATATAGATATAGATATAGATATAGATAGAGATATAGATATAGATATAGGTATTGATATACGTATAGGTATAGATATAGATATAGATATAGAAATAGAAATAGAAATAGATATAGATATAGAAATAGATATAGATTTAGATAAAGATATAGAAATAGATTTAGAAAGAGATATAGATATAGGTATAGATATAGATATAGGTATAGATCCTTTCAATCTGTATCAAGCAACCAATTAGGGACCTCGGGTGACAAAATGTGAGGTGTTAATATTTTGAATTGATGGATCTACGAGCAATTAGCATCAACTAATAAACTATTTGCAGTGACAAATTAACGAACAAAAATTGCTATAACATAAAGAGTGTTGATATGATTAGAAACATTTTAACTCTAACCGTAAAATTTATGGGATGACCTTTCCTATATTTAGAATTTTCTTCCGTTTAAACAATTTTTGACTGCTGGTTTATGTAAGCAGTTATACGTTATAAGTTATAAGTTCCTTTAGTTATCATTCCGAAAAGGCCAATGTGTGGTGTATCTTATATGCAACAATTCGATTATTTCAGGTTCAAGAAAGCTATTTTCGGTTTTCTGTGATTTTATTAAAAATACTGCAATTCTCTTAACCATTTTGAAGCACATTGGCTTGTTAGTTTGTCGTGTAAAAGTTATGATTTGAAGCAACAGGAATAAACCCCTTTGTTTCAGCTTTTAGTCTTGAGGTACGCAGCTTCTGAGGGATGTTAATTTATTCTCATCATCATCATCATTATTATTATTATTATTATTATTATTGAGTGGTGGTGCAATACGAGCCCCCGGGGGACTCAGGGGTGGAAACCCCAGCAAACCCATCCGACTCCCAGCCCGATAAGGATAAGCTAAGTGCATGCATCACACCCGTGTGTGTGTGATAATTAGATGGTAAGAAAAATACAACACATGACTTCGCAGGTGGGGCCTCTTTAGTTATCCCAATTTGGGTGACCCATTTAGCTTGAAACGGTCTCCGTGGCGAGGCTTCACCCAAGACCTCAGGACTAAGTAATAAGTGCGAACTCGGTACTCAGCCCTTCAGAACCTGAGGTCCACGCTCACGACACCTAGATATGATGCTTCCCCACTACTCCCGCTCGTTAAACAGAAATGCGTGATGTGTCAACTCTTTCTAGACATGCACAACTGGTTAAGGTCAGGCAACTGTCTGGCAAGTCTGCGGTTTGAGCGGGAATGTTTGGTCTAGTCCATTTATAATTACCAGGCAAAACTAGTTCGTGTAACCCAGCAATCAATTAAGATCAGAGGTCATGCGTCTCACGACGCTACGCCACTTGCTGACAATAATAGTCAGTGCCTGGTGTAATTATCAAGGCAATTATTATCATTATTATTATTATTATTGGTAGTAGTAGTAGTAGTAGTAGTAGTAGTAGTAGTAGTGGTGGTGGTGGTGGTGGTGGTGGTAGCAATATTTGTTATGACGATATGCATTTGCTCATTTAGTGATATACCTTGATTCTGGAAGGAAGTACAAAGAAACTCTCGGTTCCAGGGGAAGTGACGAGAAAAAAAATTCATTCTAATCTTGATTATCGTCTTGATGTATGTTGTCTCCAAGAAACTAAAGTAAAGGGTAATATTGACATTGATTTAGAACACGCACGACTTATTTGTTTTGGCACTGGGCCGGAGCAACATCACTACGGTACAGGATTTGCAGTCTCGAAAAAGTGGCGAAACAATATTTACAGACACTGGAAAATATCGAATCGTATTTCTGTTTTGCAGCTACAAACACGATACAGTAAATTCGAGAGTGAGCAAGTGGACGACTTAAAACTTAAACTGACAAAGGTAAAGTATTACACATCAAAACAAACCAATAAGAAGACAAATACCCTCCAACTTTCACGAAAAGACGAACGTGGTTTGATCACAATTGTAAACATCTATGCTCCAACATCCGAAATAACAGCTAACAATCCTAAGGAAGCAGAAGAGATTTACTCACAGATATCCAAGCTCCTACATCAGTACAGAAATAAAAGCTCGTTATTCCTAATTTGTGGTGATTTCAACAGTCGAGTCGGAAAAGAAAAAGAAGAATGTACAGGTAGATACGGAAGCGGAAAACGAAACAACAATGGACAGCAATTGATCGATTACTGCAATATAAACAAACTATTCATCACCAACACAGCGTTCCAGCATCCAACAAGACATATCACTACCTGGGAAAATCATCATCAGAACAAAGATAAGACCAAAATAATCTCGACTTATTCACAGATAGACTACATCATCATCCCACAAAAACACAAAAACATCCTGAACGATGCAAGAGCGTACAGTGGAACGATCACATCCAGCGACCATCGACTGGTTGTTTGCAGAATGAACATAGATAAATACAAAATATACAAGCCACCAAAAGGTCAGAAAACACATCCAAAATTTGAAACCTCAAAACTATATCTTGAACCTGAAACACGCGAAAAATACCAAGATGCTATCGCAGAAAAAATCAAGAAAATCACTGAACCACAAGAAGGTCCACAACAAAAATGGAACACATTGAAAGACATAATCAAAGAAACAGCGAATGAAATTATACCCAAGCCGAAACCTAAGAAAACACATAGTCACAAATACAACACAGAAGTAGAAGAGTTATCAGTAGAACAAAAGAAAGTAAGACTACAAATCAATGAATGTAAAAACGCACAGAAAATTGTAGAACTCAAGTCAAAACGAAACAAAATGATGCGACAGCTGAAAGAAAAACTACGCGAGATCGAAACAAAAGAAATCGAAGCAAAACTAGATGATATCAATGAAGCGAAAAATAGTCGAAAAACTTTTCAAGCTATCAAAATGTTGAACAAGAAACCTCGAGAAAACATGTTTGTACACGACAAAGATGGGAAGAATATTACATCACCAGACGAAGTGTATAAAATAGTTCATAAACATTTTGAAAATCATTTTCACAAGCCCAATGTTGATAAAATTGAACAATTCGTGACAGAAACAACTCTTCAAAAGAAAATAAGTTTGGAAGAGGTTGAAAGCAATTTATCACAGTTGAATAACAATCGAGCATCTGGATTTGACGGAATTCCAGCTGAATTGCTGAAGTATGCTCCAACAGAAGCGAAAGTGATTATGACAGATGTGATGAACGAATGCTTCGAACAAAAAGAAGATATCGAAATCGGACGTGGTATTCTGTACGCACTTCCAAAGCCCAAGAAGCCAAAAGGCCCAAAGAAAAACCTGAGACCTGTTATTTTACTTCCAACAATTCGAAAGACCATGTCCAACATAGCAAGGAATAGAATCAAAATTAAAGTCGATAACTACCTGTCACCAAGTCAAAGTGCATTTCGAACCAAACGTAGTACATCAGATGCGGTATGGGCTCATCGTTGGCTTGTGGCTCGAATAGAAAAATACCAAGAAAAGATCTACATCACAGGCATCGACATGAGCTCTGCTTTTGACACCATCTACAGAGACAAACTACTGCATATTTTTGACGATATAGTTGACGAAGATGAACATCGAATGTTGAGATTTTTACTTGCACACACAACATTAGAAATAAAATTGAATGATATCACACCTATTCAATTCATCAGTAACATTGGAAGCCCCCAAGGTGATGGCATTAGTGGTTTACTTTTTAATGTGTACTTCGAAAACTCTTTGAAAAACGTACGAAACAAGTTGAAATATCTGAATGAAATATGGTCTGAACATGCATATGCAAGATACAGCTCTTCAAACATCCCCTTCAACGAAATAATTTACGCGGATGATTTTGATCATATCACAACTGACGTCAATGAAAAGAAGGATTTCGATAAAATCATTAAACAGACTCTGGCTGAGGACAATTTGCTTGTCAACGAAGACAAAACCGAACACACTATACTTCAACGCAAAACCAATATTAATGATGCCGATACTAGTTGGAAACACGTCAAAAAATTAGGATCAAAACTGGGAGTACAGGAAGACATACTTAATAGAAAGATTTTGGCGACAACTAGCTTACAAAAACTGAATGAACTCTGGTACAATGGCAGCAAGATCTCATCAAATTTGAAAGTGAGAGTATATAAAGCTGTTATAAAATCGATCTTACTGTACAATTGTGGAACCTGGGGAATGACAAAAGCTGATGCAGAATCTATGAACTCGTTCCATCGACAACAGCTGAGAAGAGTATTGAACATCGCGTATCCAGCAATTATCAAAAACAAAAAGCTGTACGAAGTAACTAATGAAAAACCAATTGTCCTCGATATTACGACTGCTAGGTGGAGACTATTTGGACATGTTTTAAGATTGGCTGCAAATACACCTGCACAGATGGCAATGGTCTACTACTTTTCTTCAAGTGCTGCCTCAAAATTTCGTGGACGCCAGAAAATCACTTTGCCAACAACACTAAATGATGATATAATATCAGCTAAATCACATGACGAATCGTTCTTAGTGGATTTCCCTGGAATTAATGGTTTGAAGTCAGTTGAAGATCTAGAAAAATTTAAAGAAATTGCTGAAAACAGAAACAACTGGAAAAAACTCTCAAATTATGTTTATAGGGCGGCAGAAGCAGCAACATACAAGAAATTGGATGTGAGCCGCGAAGACTGCGAATGAAAAAAAATCTTAAAGAAATCTAATTTAAACTCTTATTCAAAAATCGCCTAAACTTGGACAATAAGTGAATTAACAGGTTTCCTGCAGTAAAGAAGGAAAACCACCACCTTGTTCTGAATTAGACTGACATAATCTAACCTTTCTGTTAAGAATGTGCAAATTTGCATTGAAGCAACAAAGAAATCTTTGTATGATGCAGGTCAACACATTATTAGATTATCCTAAAGCCATGCTTAACACATTGACTTTAATGTATTGCATCCACACTAATCCATGTTTAACATATCGACCATTGTACACATTCCTATAATTCAAGTTAATTGTTTTCAGTATGTTAATTGATTGTTTTTAACCATTGAAACAAGAAAAATCTAATATGATAATCCAAATACCTTGCACTTCTACGAATGGTTTCCACGTGAAGCTGTCATATACTGACACCGGTTGTTTTTGTAGGAAATCATCACTTAGATAACAAATGAGTAGTGTTTTCCTTTTTTCTTCATCTCGTCTCCACACCATAGCTAGTGTTAGTGTCCCACTCGATATTATTTTCAAATATTGTGAAGCACAGTATGCTTAGAATTTTAAAATCATATGTGATGACTCTTGGTTAGTTAACTGGGACAAGACGTTGCTCTTTCTCTTCTTTTTTGTGTTACTTAACTTCTAAAAGAAAAGAAAATCTTCTGTCTATAAAATCTGCTATCTGAGTTACGTCACGGTATAACAAAATCACTAACTCCAGAAAGAGGTCTCCATTATTTGTGAATCACATTGTCCAATTCCGAAGTTTGAAAAGGAGGGTAAGCTGGGTGAAGACTGAGCCTAATGGAATTTTACAATAACGTGTACTTTCGAACTTCCAAAGTAAATGCTGCCTGAACATGAAAAGGCAAAACTTAAACTGGCAATAAAATTTCCTTGAAATATGTAATAAATCGTCATTTTTGAATATGTTGCTTCTTTTTAAAAGCATTCTAAGTCACAGAAGACCATTGGTTACATTTTTACCCCAAGAGGAAAATGCGCTTCACAAAATTTTTCCCTTGAGAGTTTGCCTTCCCCATACCAAATGCTGAAACCATTATTGGTTACATCCTAAACATGGATATGGTCCAATATATAGAAACAACCTATGAACAACTTTGGCGTCAGCTATTGGTATATAATCACAGGTTTGACTGGATTTGAAAAGGGACAAGATATTTGTCTAAGTGCTGCTAGTTTTATAAAGTGCACTTTCCAAGCGAATTCAGCCAAAAAAACTACCATGGGAACTTATGGATGAACAGAGAATCGGTCAGGATTCATTTAGGGTAGTAACATTAAAAGAATGTGATGCAGCATGGTTGCTCTGAAGATATAATTCGGTCCAAAATGAAAATCTGAAGAATCCATCAACTCTTGTAATCTGCATTTTGGCTTAGTTTAGTAAAATATTTAGTAATTATGGTGAGTAGAAGTTGTCCATATCCTCCTTCCTAACAACATACAATACCTACAAAGATAAGACACTGCACAAGGCTTTTTTTAGTTAGTCCATAGACGTACGAGATGCATTAAGGATGTCAAAAAAGTTAATCTGACCTAAAACTCGATCGTGGAAATTCTGGTTTAAATAAGAGATAAGTCTTGGCTTATAAAACTGCATATACGGGAATGACTTCTATATTCTTTTCTTTTAATAGATGTAAAAATATGGTACACTTTTTTTCTCTCTAAAGCTGTAGGGTCCATTTTACACAAATAGTATTATACTTTTATTAAGCTTTATAGAAAAATAAATAAAATTTCCCCCAAGCCTCACTTTCTTCGCATTGATGAACAAAAATCAGATCCGCTCTGAGAACCTACGATGCCAACTCCAATACCTCTTGTAGTGGAAATATGGTTTATTAGCTATAAATAGCTGAATTTATCGTTCAAACGTACATGAAATACATTGTTTTTCATTTGAAATATTTAGCCTTCGACCAATACATTCAGCAGTTACAATACTCTTCTGATTAAATAAATTTCAGTTGTGTGCTACCATGAATAAAACGTAACTCAGGAGAAAGCTCCACGAGTTTTTGGGTTGTAAAGTTTTATTATTGAAAACCAACAACAATTCCACATCCTCTCCATCTACTGTATATTATTATACTTTCAAAGTTGTCTATATAATGCTACAAGGTACTTTTCATTGAATACGGTGTCTGTATCATTAGAGTAAACTTAGTTGCTAGTCCGTTTGTGCGGTAAATAAGACGTTGCAGAAACACATGGAGTGTGCCATTAAATTTTTTGGGGGGACTATAATGTACTTTCCACATTGGGACCCAAAAAATGACGTAATAAATAAGCGTCAGACAATAAATAACGCGTAAAAAACATATTGTGTATAAGAGATAATTTTGACTTTACTCGGCCCCTTTTTTCTCAAACTTTTTATTTAGATAAGCTGTGATTAATAAATATTTAATTTTTGCATAGGACTTTTGAGGTCGGTACTAATATAACAAAAACCCTACATTTTCCGATCATAAACTAAAGCAACACTAATATAGTTTAGGTCAATCTTAGATTTTAACTCAATATGAGACAGTTTCGGAACATATGGAGGTCCTACTTTATACACAGGTGCAATAATATTTATAACAGTAACTAAAGCAAAATCAAACCTTTTTAAATGACAAAGCAAATATAGTGCTTTACCTTGTCAAACAGTTTACAAATATATTAATATTGTATAAATTCACCGCTCCTGAGAGAAACACATTTTTACAAAAAGAACTGTAGGAAGATGAGGAAAACACAGTTAAATGACATGTCGTGTGATAATATTACTAATTGTACAGTCACAACCTCGTTTCACTACAAATTGGCTTTTCTCGTTCTGAGTCAAATCCTAAACAAAGTAAAATCAAATGGCGTGTGATTTTTAATCGTGGTAACAAGTAAAAAATTCTGATCGTAAACAGGTTTATTTTTATGAATCCAGAGGCACTCGATGTTGAACAAAACGTGGAAGAAAACAGCTTCCCATTTTCCAAATCAAAATAAACAGCAATTACAGTAGAAATCACTGCAAAACCAATATACTTTTATGTTTTAAGACATAATTCTACTTATAATACTAGAAGTTCTTTTAAACTCTATCCCAGAACGATTGCTGTCGTTACCGATAAAAAAAGAGAAGAATTGATTTAGCTGTTCCGGCTAAATCTAAATTTTTAAGACAGAAGGAAGATCAAAGTAAGATCATCAAAAACAACTTTAGAAAGGAATATCCAAATGTACATAGTTACAACTTATATATATATGTATATATAAATATATATATATATATATATATATATATATATGTATTTATGTGTGTGTATATATATGTATATATGTTACATTCGATTCGGTTGACCGTATTAGAGTGCTCGATACATAAATGCAGAGCGTAATAAAAGAAATAATAAGTTGGAAAGGATAAAAAAACTACACTATCCATTTCGACAAGCCTGTTTCGTGATTTTACTCACTCGTCAGGAAATGTACATTTCCTGACGAGTGAGTAAAATCACGAAACAGGTAGTTGAAATGGATAGTGTAGTTTTTTTATCCTTTCCAACTAATTATATCTTTTATATATGTATATATACATAAGGTAAAACAAGAGAAATAAGAACTATAAAAAATAAGAACTGTATATATGTATATATATATATATATATATTTACTCCAGTTGTGAATCTTGTCACCATGAAGAGGCATTCTTGAACTGCCCGCCAGTCAATGCAGTAAAACCAGATTTCAACTACTTGGTTCTTCTAGCTTGTTCATTTGGGACATTCAACATCTTTGCGATGTTGATCCAAGAATTCCGATGGAAAGCCCATTTTGCTTTCACAAACAGTATCTTCTTTGTTATCATAGTGTAAGACAAGGTCCATATATGATCTATGTATTTCAGATATAGGCTTATGAAAACGCATTGGCTTTGGTAATCCTTTAGATATCTCCATTTGTGTATCGGAGTCTAAATTCAGTCTTTTCCACATCCTATTAAGTGAAAAGTCTCCTTCAACCACTCCTTCACCATTTGCCACAGCAGCTACATCCAACATACCTCTAATTTTCTTGCACTATCATCCTTGATGTATCAGGCCTGGGTTCCATATAGGAGGAGGGGACAAGATCCAACAGTGCCTTCATAAACCTCATTCTTGTTGCCATGTTCACCTTGAGATCTTTAAAGACTTGGCCCATTTCATTAAATTTCCCAATCGCTTTTAATACTCTAAGATCAGTTAAACAATATATATATATATATATAGTTATTGAAAAGAAAACATTATCATAAAAAGTGTTCAATGAAGTTGAATTCAGAGGTAGATATAAAGTAATGAAACAGAAAGAAACTGGACTGTAATTTTAGGACTTTTAATTTTAGGAAAATTGCGAAAACATTGTCTCGTATTCTCCTCTCCCCAAAGAAAAAGGAACTCCTAAACAAACACAGCGAATTAATAAGGAAGTGTCGACATATAAACAAAATCCTTACTTGCAAACTATAAATCTAAAAAATGTTAATAACTTGAATTACTCATATGCTTTATTCGTTCTCTGCGTTGTGATTTACCCCTAGGAATTTTGTCACTTTGATAGATATTTGTAATGTTTTTTTAGTGGTTTTCATTTGTGTTTAGCTGATAAGTGTAAGAACACGAAACTCAGAGTCCTAAAATAACAGTCTACTTTCTTTCTCTTTTATTACTTTGTACACACATGCACGCACACACACATATATATATATATATATATATATATATATATATACAGTCACTACCAAAAGTTTAAGACCACTCATGGAAATACGTAGATTTCTCGGTATGAGATCGTATTGCATCATCCTACTGTTGAGATTACATCATACTCATTATTTGCGCTCTGGTCGCCCATTACACGTTCTTCTTTAACACTGCGGACATCTGAATCGATTTTACTTTGGATTTTTTTTCACTTTTTATACTTCTTATTGCTACAGAAATGGGTCGAAAAAAGTCCCTCAGTGAAGTTCAAAGAGGTCAAATTGTTGCTCTGCATAGAGAAGGACTATCTGAAAGGAATATTTCTATGAAATTGAAAGTCAGCAAAACTGCAGTCCACCAAGCAGTTAAAAAGTATCAGCAATATGGCTGCTACAAAGACTTACATCGGAGTGGAAGGCCAAGAAGAACCACTGTAAGAGATGACCACCTGATGAAAAGGATAGTTACGAGGTCACCAATGAGTTCCATCAACAAAATTCAAGCTAATTTGGTGGAAAGAGGTGTGAGTGTAAGTCGCATGACTGTTTCCAGACGTCTTTCACACGAATTCGGTCTAAAATCCTACAAGCCTGCCAGAAAACCACGCCTGACACCGGTAATGAAGGCAAAACGATTAGCCTTCGCTAAGAAGTACCAGAACTGGACACCAGCACAGTGGGGTAAAGTCATGTTCTCGGACGAGTTCACTCTACAGCAGTTTGTGGTGAGGAAACAACATGTTCGCCGGCCACCTGGAACGAGATTTAATGAAAAATACACGATTTCTTCGATGAAACACCCTCCAAGTCAAATGATATGGGGTGCAATTTCGGAAAATGGAGTTGCTGGGTTGTATTTTTTGCCATCTGGAACAACTATGAATGGTCTGCGGTACGTTGAATTGCTGTCGGATAAGCTAAAACTTCACATGGACATACATAAATGTACTATATTCATGCAGGACGGT
>RDPX01000035.1:3586041-3621041 GCA_003991215.1 Morbakka virulenta
ACCTACATCCTTTTTACCCTTTGTTTCCTTCTTCCTCTTCACACCATGTCTTCTTAACTGTGTCATCTCTCATAGTTTCTTTTATACTTCTGCATAAACTTATTCCCATTCCCTTTTTTACATTGTTTTACTTTCTTTGATGTTGTTTTGTCCCTGTATTTGTCTTATGTCCCGTTTGTTTGTCCTGTTTAGTAAATTTGCCGATTTACATCTACGGCCATCATTTTTTTCATTAGTTTAAAAATGTTTTTTAAACATCTTTAAATTTGAACTTGGTTTTCAAATATGGTGCCTTTGAAGGTGTGTATTAAGGGAGGCTCCTGAAGGAGGAAGATATTTATTTTATTTATTCATGCTACCTATAGGGTGTTTTTCAGAGGACCCCTATAATTAGAGTCAAGGGTTTATTTAGGAAAATATGATCAAAGTATTCTTCACTGTTTTCTATTGTGATTTCCTTTCGATTTAAAAAAAAATCATGTTCAGATATTCAAAAAAAGGCATTCTAATGAGCTTAGATTAGGGCCTAAACACAACTATATCAAAATAGCTAGAAATTTAATGCCAAACTTTCTATACTTTAGAATACACCATTACCATCCTACCTTCGGTATCATGGTGCATTACAATTATGTTCGATATCAACACCACTTCCATACCATTAATTTACTTATGTCATCTGGTTAAATTTTGTTCATCAATTCAAGATAAATATTATTTTAGTTGCAATTGCCATGTTAGAAACCAAAATAAATGCTTGGTAAGCAAATGGCAATAGTATCATATGGCAATGTTGTGGTGAGTTCAAATCTTTTTGTGGGTATTACTTCGTCGACATTTATATTAAAATTAAAGGACAACTTTTCATTTCGGCTTAAAACTCAAACCACAAAGTTCATAGAATTCAATTTCGTTTTCTTTAAAACATTAGAATGAATGACCTTAAATGTGCTATCCTTACAAAGTGGAAAAACCACAAAAAAGAAAAGAAAACGACAGGATTTGTTTCATTTGAGAAAACTAAATGACACAAAACGAAACGTAACTTATTCAGTTATAATAGTGCCAAAAATTGTCAGAGTTGATACAGGATGTTGGGAGATAGCTCCAAAGCTGGTTTGTTTTTCGGTTTTAACGTCATTTTTCCCTAGTAATTGTGTCTCAGACGGTGCCCTAACAAGGAACTTTGTTTTGTCAGTGAGGAATTTCTTGGCCGGATGCCCTACCTGACGCCAACCAATGGCTTTTTTGTAAAGTTCTAAATTATTTTTGCCCGCTCGGGAAATAGAACCCGGAACCTCTTGGTTATGGTGCAACTGCACTAACCATTAAGCCACGGCTCCTACAGCCGCCAAGTTGAACTTCTCAATTGTGGGTAGCAGAAGGAGGAGATTAGTTAACCTGATCAGATCTAAAGGGGAATGGTGTCAATCAAAGTATCAATACCTTCTTACAATTTAGAAATACGCTTTTTCAAATCATTTCATGGTTTCCATACTTCTCTGGTTTTCTGTACAGAAGTAAGTGGTGTGTTTCCAATCATACAATGCCCTTCCAGTTGAATTGACACCCAGTTATTAAATTATAGGCTTCCTCGAATAATTTGGAGTGCGATACTTTATTATACCAGGAATTGATTTTGCTTCATGAAGGTTAATTTTTAAACTTTTCCTTTAGCGCTTCAGATATCTAAACTTTTAAGGCTCTCAGAGTTTTAATAGATGTAAACTTATTGCTGAAAAAAGCAATTTTCTTTTTCTCTTCTTTATGTCTTGTGCCTGAAGATGCTAATCACGAATATCCTTTTAACAATAATAATAGTAGTTGTTGTAGCAGTCATACTGGTAGTGGTGGTAACAGTTGTTGCAGTAGTTGTAACAGTCAAAATGATAGAGTAGTAGCAGTGATAATGGTGGTAACGGTAGTTGTAGTAGTGACTATAGTAATGGTAGTAGTGTAAGTGCTGGTAGTGGTGCTTGTGAGAGTTTAATGGTAGTAACAAAAATAATAGTAGTAGCCCTGGCAGTGGTAATGGTAGTAGTGGTAGTAGTGGTAGTTGTAGCAGTAGTAGTAAGAAAAATAATAGTAATGGACGTATCAGTGATAATGGTAGTTGCAGTAGTTGAAATAGTAATAAAAACATGAATAGTAGTAGTAATAGAAGTCGTAGTAGTGGTAATGGTATTTGTAGTACTATTGACATTATTAATATCGAGGTCGTAGTNAGCTCCAAAGCTGGTTTGTTTTTCGGTTTTAACGTCATTTTTCCCTAGTAATTGTGTCTCAGACGGTGCCCTAACAAGGAACTTTGTTTTGTCAGTGAGGAATTTCTTGGCCGGATGCCCTACCTGACGCCAACCAATGGCTTTTTTGTAAAGTTCTAAATTATTTTTGCCCGCTCGGGGAATAGAACCCGGAACCTCTTGGTTATGGTGCAACTGCACTAACCATTAAGCCACGGCTCCTACAGCCGCCAAGTTGAACTTCTCAATTGTGGGTAGCAGAAGGAGGAGATTAGTTAACCTGATCAGATCTAAAGGGGAATGGTGTCAATCAAAGTATCAATACCTTCTTACAATTTAGAAATACGCTTTTTCAAATCATTTCATGGTTTCCATACTTCTCTGGTTTTCTGTACAGAAGTAAGTGGTGTGTTTCCAATCATACAATGCCCTTCCAGTTGAATTGACACCCAGTTATTAAATTATAGGCTTCCTCGAATAATTTGGAGTGCGATACTTTATTATACCAGGAATTGATTTTGCTTCATGAAGGTTAATTTTTAAACTTTTCCTTTAGCGCTTCAGATATCTAAACTTTTAAGGCTCTCAGAGTTTTAATAGATGTAAACTTATTGCTGAAAAAAGCAATTTTCTTTTTCTCTTCTTTATGTCTTGTGCCTGAAGATGCTAATCACGAATATCCTTTTAACAATAATAATAGTAGTTGTTGTAGCAGTCATACTGGTAGTGGTGGTAACAGTTGTTGCAGTAGTTGTAACAGTCAAAATGATAGAGTAGTAGCAGTGATAATGGTGGTAACGGTAGTTGTAGTAGTGACTATAGTAATGGTAGTAGTGTAAGTGCTGGTAGTGGTGCTTGTGAGAGTTTAATGGTAGTAACAAAAATAATAGTAGTAGCCCTGGCAGTGGTAATGGTAGTAGTGGTAGTAGTGGTAGTTGTAGCAGTAGTAGTAAGAAAAATAATAGTAATGGACGTATCAGTGATAATGGTAGTTGCAGTAGTTGAAATAGTAATAAAAACATGAATAGTAGTAGTAATAGAAGTCGTAGTAGTGGTAATGGTATTTGTAGTACTATTGACATTAATAATAATCGAGGTCGTAGTAGTGGTAATAGTGGTAGTGGTAGTAGTAGTTGTGGTAGTATTAGTTGTAGTAGTAGTTGTAGTAGTAGTTGTAGTAGTAGCTGCAGAAGTAGTTGTAGTAGTAGTTGTAGTAGATGTAGTAGTTGTAGTAGTAGTAGCAGTAACAATAATAATAGAAGCAGTGCCATCAGTGGTATTGGCGGTAACCATAATAGCAGTAGTAGCCGTTGGAGGGCTAAAAGTGGAAGTGGTAGTTGTAGTTGTAAAAGCAATAGAAATAGTTGTAGTCGTAGCAGTGGTAATGGTGGTAGTGATGGTTGTGGTATTAATAGCAATAAGTATAGTAGTACTCGTAAACGTCGTGGTTGTGGTATTGGTAGTTGTTCTGGTATTAACAATAATAGTATTCGAAGTCGTAATAGTAGTAATGGTGGTAGTGATAGTTTTAGTAGTAGTAGTAGTAGTAGTAGTAGTAGTAGTAGTAGTAGTAGTAACAAAAATGATAGTAGTGGTCGTAGTACTGATAGTGGAGGTTATGATATTTATAAGCGTGTAAGTGGTGAAGGTAGTAATTGTTTTTGTTGCAGTATAAACAATAATAATATTAGAGGTCGTAGAAGAAATAGTACTTGCAGTGTTTGTAGTGATATTATTTGTAGTAATAGTAGTAGCAGTAGTAGTAGTAGTAGTAGTAGTAGTAGTAGCAGCAGTAGTAGTAGTAGTAGCAGTAGGGCTCTCGGTTCCAACCCCGGTCACGTCCTTTGAAGAACTGCGTCCAATTTGTTTGTACGTTATAAAGTGGCATGCTTCTGAGTTTTTACATCTTTCCGGAAAAAGAATAGAAAGAGGAAAGAAATCAATAAATTAAACAGATTAAAAAGCGGAAAGGAAAAAAGAAAAAGCAAGCTTCAATATGAAAAACTAAAAAACAAACGAAAAAAAAAAGAATTCGGTTTTATTAATTTAAGTCAAACGCCCTAGCAATTTCACCACCTGTTCCTCAGTAGTTCTCAGAAGGTCTCTTTTCATTAATTGTTAATACTAAATGTTGTTATAATAGTAGGATTACTATTTATATAAGACTCTCTCTTTTGGTCTTTAGCTCAACTAGGTTTAATCATGCGCAGAAAGAAAATTTTAATACTTCACGAGAAAACAATCAACTAAAAGACTTTCAATTTGTGTGGGTGTTTAAAATTAACACAACTACATGAAAATTTAACGAAAGTCATGAAAGGTTTCTCAAAATTATATTCACCGACATAAAAAGAGCTTTGGGAGACTTTAATTGTTATGTCTTAATATCAGCAAGTTCCAAATTATATGAAGAAGTATTAAATGAAGATTTAAATGAGTGTTTAACATTTATCTTAATATGGATAATAAAAAAAACTAAAATCAGCCTGAAGTCCTGTTGTACTCCAGCGAGTGCATTTGTGAACCTTTGAAAGAGAATTAGTCTTAATATTTGTGGCTAAGTAGCCTACTTTCCTTTTGGTGTTGTTTGGATAAAATCTACTAATTTGGAGAAAATTTTTGACTGGAAATCATCCGTTTCAGTTTTAGGGGAAAATATCCAATCGGAGAATTTGAAATGTACTGAGACAGTAGTTTTTATCTTTTTAACCTCAATATAACCAAAAGAGATTAGGTAATGTTTCTCGCCAAATAATGGACAGCCCTATTCATTCAAATTTCATTGTAGTTACAATTCAAAAAAGGAAGCTGTACAATAATCAATCCAAAGTTTAAAATTCTGCGATAGCTTTTCAGCGTTTTACTAAAGCTGAATCCAGTTAAATTAAGGGTTAGCGGTTCTTTTTCAAAAACGTTGAGCTAATGTTATTTTTCTGTTTGCTTATTCATCATAAGGTATTTTGAAGGTTAAAACAATAAATCTGATTTTAGTTTACTAAAAAATAGTAAGTGATAAAAATTTATCAGGGTTATGTTGAGAATAAAATAGCATGTAATCATGTTTCACCAATGTTTTTTAATTAATGACACTTATGCACCCAGCGACCGGATTGATCGATCGATATCTGATCGATTCCATGCCAGGAAACGATAAATCGATGAGGCAGTTGTAATCGCGATCGATTATTTTAAGGGAAATCTTAAATTTTCTGCGAACTTTTGCGTAGAAATTGGTGAAAACACGCACTTTCTTACCTTTCTCAATCAGGAGCATACTGTCCTTACCATCGTTTTGCTTTTCAAATCTCGCGGGAAATCACGTTGACGCTTGTCGCGCATGCGCAAAGCGATCGATCACTGACGCTAAGGAGCAGCCAGTGTCTGGTTCAGCGAGAAACTATCAAAGCTTTGCAGACGATACTTCAATCATTTGTACACTTTTATTCTCAACAATGGATAGGACTCTCCAGGATAATCCTGGAAACAGCATGGCGGTGCATCGTAAGGCAACTCCAGGTAACGATCTCTTATATCGGTCATTTGCAAGCTTTGTATAATCGATCGTCCTGATAGCTCGATAATGGATTATCATTATGGGAGGCGATTTGGAACCCTCATAACACTCCAAGTAACATTACTTACTTCTAATCCACTTAATTCATTAAGCTTTCTGAACATATCTTCACAAGAAAATGGTTTCTAAGAATATTAAAGCTCAAGTTTTTAAAATTTAGGAATAAGTTTGAGAAAAATTTAAGAAACATTCAAGAATAAATTTAAGAATAAATTTAAGAATAAATCTAAGTACAAACTTTGGGATAAATTTTAGAAGAAATTTAAGAAAAAATTTAGGAATAAATTTAAGAAAAAATTTAAGAATAAATTTAAGAAAAAATTTAAGAAAAAATGTAAGAATAAATCTAAGTACAAACTTTGGGATAAATTTTAGAAGAAATTTAAGAAAAAAATAAAAGTAAAGTAAAGAATAAAGGCTAGGCTCGACTCTGCTGACTGATGTTCCACTTTTTATTGAATTCTCAGCACATTCCAAATCTCTGAGCTCTGGAGAAAGGCAAAAGCGGTTGCTGTCTTGAAACCTGGTAAAAATCCAGGTTTCAAGACAGCATGGTAAAAATGGAAAATTGACCCTATCTGGAATGACTCCTTCCGAATTGTAACTGACTATTTAAAACGAACTCCTGTAGCCTGCAGCTACGTACTTGCTAGCATTGCACCGCTTAGCATCAGCCGTGACATCCATAGTCTTTAGCAATGAAGCAGACAGGAAATATCTGAAAGACACCTATTCCAGCAACACCACCCCACTTAGTAGAGGCTGCCATCTAGAAATAGCTTTACAGACTCAACACAGCCTTTTGCAAAACCTGTGGACATAGCCATCTATGAGAAATGGTTAGACCAGTGGAATGAGAATAGCATGGGAGATTCATGGCTTACACGGGGTATTATACCAACCCAAAAACTTGCCAGTGGAAATAATCTACCCAAGACGACCTGGAAGACTCTTTACCGATTGCGGGTTCGATATGGGAGATGTAAAGTCTCACTGATGCCCTGGCATATGGGTTCCACCGAATGTAGCCTGTGAATGTGGCGAACAGTAGACCGTGGACCATCTCAAGATCTCCAAACTTGTGCCAAACTGTAACCTGCGCCACGTATTGGTCAAAGATGATCTGATGGGAGTCAAGAGACTCGACGAAGAAGAAATTGTATTCTTGATTTGGTCCTTTGTTTCCCAATATAAAAGAAACAATCGTGCCCACAACTGTTTATTAGGCTCTCTCTAAAATAGTTAATTCAAATTAAGGATGTAATCAAGTTAGGTTTTTGATATCAGAATCCAAGTATTCTTTGTCTTTTAGACAATTTAAATAGAAAATGATATTTTTAATTTAAGAGAGGATTTAGGGTCAGATTTAAATATTTAAGTGAAATACTGAAGTTCAAGAAGAAAATTATTGTTTTCTTTAAGAAATTTTTTGTCCTTGTTGTTCTCGTTTTTGTAAAAGAGGTAATAATTTGGGGGTGGCATGATGCCATTTTTTCTGATATAATAAATTATGATAAAAATCTGTTGATTTTCCATATTTATTTTTCTCCATATTTTTTGTAACACAGAATTTATAAAGTACTTAAATATACTTACAATAAGGAGTAGTAGCCAAATTTTTTTATTACAGTTTACTTTGTAAATGTGTGCCAGGTTTGACCCTTGTTGTATTAGTCAACAATTGGCATCATCCATCTGGATCGCGCTCAGTTAAGTGGCCAAGGAAAACTGCTGCATTGGTCAGCTGCCCCCATAGTGATTTAACTGTAAAGGTCTGTTGGATGGCGGGACACGTAAAAAGATGGCCAATGTCGTGGTGACCGTTGAAGAGTCCGTACAAATTTCCCTGACCGTGCTATCGATGAGAGCAAGGTAGCTGCTTGCCACAATAGCTTGATCGTAGTTGGGCCAGGGTGATCCGAGTCTCTCTTGGAAGAGTCTTTTCTGAGGTGGCAATGAGTACAAGGTAGGCATCTGGGATGACGCTAGGCTTGTAGCCACGAATTGGGTTCTCAACTGTTTCCGTGTGGATTCGCTTCAGTCCATCGCTATAGTCTTCGGAGATTAGGATTGGGGTGCTTTGTTTGACCCTTAACTATGCCCTTGGGAGTAACGCGCTTAACTTGTTTTCCAATCGATACTGTCAGAGTACTGAGTTGTACAATCTCATGACGTTAAAGTTTGGAGAATGATGAAATTAGGCAATAAATTTTGAAATCCAACAAAAAATCCTGTAATATATAGCCCTTTATTATTAAGTGGCTAGGTTTAGCATGACAGGAGCGTTTGGTCGATGCACTTTTTGAGACACGTCGAAAATAAATCACCCTTTAAATGGTACAACAATATTGGACATTTCCTTTCAGCCTAAAAATAGTATTTCATGCAACATGCCCTGTTTGTCTGTATTTATAAGGTCAGAAATTTTATACAAGATTTTGAAATGTGGTTGACAATCAAGCTCAGATTTCACCTACACTCTGTGTAATTAAAGACGTAAGGTGAAATAATATATTTCTTATAACGTTTACTGAAGGATAATTACTAACGCTTATAAATTACTGCTTCTTTTATGTTAGAGAAATAGTGAAATAGTGGCGTGGTCTTAAGTCCCTTGCAAGTGCACTTTTTGTTTTCTATGAAAAGTAGGCTCAAATATTGGGGAGAAAACAATTGGGGAACAGCATGCCAGTCAATAAAGAAACCCTTTCATATCTTGAGTTGTAAGCTTTTACTGAGCTACGATTCGAGTCATAGTGGGTTTCTTACGAATATAGCTCAAAAGACTCACGACATGATAATGCTTTTATATCTATGACTTCCACTGAGTCCATAAAGTCCAGAATTTTTAGGGTATGCCTGTTATATAAAGGCAAATGAAAAGTTAACTCATCCGTCTTTTTTTCCCCATAAGAACCTTGGAACAAAGAGAAATGACCTAAACCTTGATTTTATCAAATGCTGTGCCACAAAAACAATGGTTTTTAAAGTAACAACCAGCACTGATATATTGAGTCAAATGCCAAACCCAACTTTCCTCATCCAAAATTTCACAGAACTCCCTTGAATTCGGAAGAACTTTGGCGATATATTAAACTCGTTTTCATGATGAGAATTGTTCGTTGGTAAACGTTTCAGTGCCGTTTTGAACAGTTACCTTTTATGACATCATCTTTTGGAGACAGTTACCTGACTTTCTTTTGAGAATGAAACACACCCCATATCAAGTTCATTTTTTTGTACATGAATTTGAAATTCTTCATTAGGAAAAGGGGCTTTGAATTTTCCCGCACAAATTAAATGTAGAGGGGAAAGTGTCGGTCCTGCATCAAAAGAAGATTGTACAAGTTTTAGTTTGAGTACGTTCTTCCAAAATAAAGAAAAAAGAAACCACGATTTCTTGAGATAATCCAATTACGTTCATTTTAATGGTTAACTTTTTCACCGAACATCGCCAAAAATTTGAGCAATGTTTGTCGGATTAGCACTAAAAATTAATAAATTGAATCTGTTTATCTGAATGTGAAAAAAACAATTGATTTGAAATCTCGATAAAATCTAGCTGACAACCTCACCCCATTTTTCAAATTATACCCCAAAACTACATAATTTGACTTTTTATGTTTGTCTGTTTGGAGTTAATTTATGAAAAAGCTACTGAACCTGGGAAGCTGAAATTTTGAGTGTGAGTCTATCTTTATCCGGGGGAGGATCTGAGATACAAAAAGGCTGATCTCGGAGGTCATATTCTGGGGCGTTAGGGGGGCACCAGTCCCATTTTCAAGGTGAACGGGCCTCCAGTCAAAAATTTGAATAAAATTAAAAATATAAAAATTTTAAGATTATTTTTATTAAATAAATACCAAAACCAAAATAAAACAATATTAATTTTTTTTGAAATTAAGAAACTGTATTTACTAGAAAGTAATGTCCTTACATACAAACCCTCGGTATTATAGTGATGAGTATCCCTGCCTATCACGCGGGAGACCAGGGTTCGATTCCCAGCCGAGGAGGACTTCCTTTTTTTTTGTTTTTATAAACTTCTTTTTTTGCCAATATATTGCCATAGCATTTTTTATTTGACGTTCTAACATTATTTTTCGTTTAGATTTACCAAAGTCTGAATTACCTATTATTTCTATACCACACCCCAAGTGTCAAGGTAGTTGTAGCTCTTCGAGCTGAAATGGTCTACCATGACATTTCTAATCGAGCAATACCTTACAATTATCTTGATAGGGTCCTTTTTAGCCTACTAAATTGCACTTTTTTTACCCGAGCAACGTCGGGTACTTCTCCTAGTATATATAAAAATAAAATTATCAGTAGCTCTAGGGTAATTGAACAACAGGTATCTAGTCTGAAAAATTTCAACTGATAGGTTGGATGATTTGAACATTGGTCCACGATACAGTCATATGTCTAAAAAAAGAAGTTAACACAAGAAGTATTAAAATCATAGAAAGAATTTCCCAGAAAACTTTACTAAACATTTGTGACAAAATATTCTTCCATTTCCAAACGTAAAAAAAATAAGTTTAATTAAATATGAATATTCAATCAGAGAATGTGTATTCAGACGCTCAAAATATTGCCGAAGTAAAATGAAATGGTGAATTAAACTTACACTGCAGTTTTAAAAAATTTGACTAGTTTTAAATGCTATGGAAGATACAGTACAGAGTATCTTTAGATTTGTCAGTACAATATCTATTTCAACTTTCAACAGGCTTCTTGGCTACATCCTTTTCATAAAAAAAACCTCACTCAAAAGTAATAACATTTCTTTTCCAAAAATTTTTGTACAAATTTGCGACCGTCTGCGTTACCTTATCCCGGCTACTGATTTAGAAAAAAAATCCCTTTGACTCTCCGAAGTGGTTTAATTGCGTTGTAAAAATTAGAATCACCCCGGGAACCATTTTAGACCACAGGTACGAAAAAGTAAGCGCCTGGCGCTTAAAAGTCTATGGGAGTTGTTGAAAAGTCATTTGAAACAAATAAAAGGATCTTACTGGTTCTTTGAAATTTCTCCAGTTTTCTTTCACTGATATTATCCAAAGAACACCTGTGAGTTAAGAAAATGGAGCAAGAATGAATTTTCTCCTCATGTTGACACCGGTGACAGGTCCAGACTGGTTTAAAATTAACCAGATATTGATTGCCACAAAAAATTCATGTCGTGAATTCAAAGTAATTTTTCAAGCTCATAGCAGGAATTATCAACAGAACAGTGCATTTTATCATGTATGTTTATTAAATTTCAGGAAAACATCGATGTTCAAACAATTGTCAATAGTCTTTTTTTCTTTTGATACTTAGGGTGACGCTGGTTAACTCTTCACAGTGGTAGAGGAATGAATATTTAATGAGAACGGAACACGGCAAATTGGTATGTAGATGTTTGTTGCTGTGATTTTTGTGCTTATTTTAATACAACCATAAATAAGATGGAGAAGACCTTACTTCTGTGGAATCCATATTAACAATAGACGTATATTTAGAATCAGTAGCAGAACTAGAATATTTAAACCAAACAGCAAATGGGACATTTTCTTTAAAATTAAACAAAATCCCAAAAGCCGTGACCCTGCAGGTGCTAACATAGCTTTTGTCTGCAGAAAGTAACTTTTTGCGCCGGATAAGATTGCTACTGTAACATATTTTAATGGACTTGATTGCAAAGAAAAAACACAAAATATACACACCAACACGCGCACACGTATACACACACAGAGACACATTGTTACTTATGTCTATGTGTTTGTTACCTGCAAGTGCTAACATAGCTTTCCTCTGCAGAGAGTAACTTTTTAGGACGGACAAGATTGCTACTGGGATATCACATTCAAAAAGATTATTGGTTGCAAAGAAAAAACACAAAACTCACACACCAACACACACATACACGCATACACTCACACACTCACACACACACACACACACACGCACACACACACGCGCACATACACACACATTGTTATTTATGTCTATATCTTTATTACCTTTAACCCCATCTTATGTTTCTGTACCATTTATAAACATACTGTATGGCTCTGATTCTCTTCTCCGCCAAAATTTATTTTGCAATTTACTGTTAAGGTTTGCGTTTGTTTTTAATACCTTTGCTTGTTGCTCTGTAATGTTACAAAGGTTTGTAAAACTTTTTTTAATGCAAAATGTTTGTTAGCGAAATGTTTGCCAGATGTTTTGTTTATTTAGGCCACGATTTAAAAATTTCGATAAAATGCAGCACCCAAAGTTTTACAAGTATGGTTAGTAACTTATTGTCGATATTGTGCTGTCTAAGACCAAACTCTCCTGGTGCTAACGTTATTTTTTCCCTTGCTATAGTCTCCCTACCCTTTCTTCAGGTACATGCTCTCTTTTCAGTCAGCTTTAACGCAGGGATGATTTTGAATGATGTTGTGTTGGTTTCACATCTTTCTTCACCCGCGAGCACGTCGTGCAGCGGAGTCTAACCATTATTTAGTTGCGGTTGTTGTTCTTCCTGTTCTTGTTCTTTTTACTTCGAAGAATCTTTCTCGGGGACCGATTAAAATGCCTTTCAGTTACTTAGCATCAGATATAAGTTCAAAAGTCTATAATGCTACAACTCGGGTATCCTCACGTCTCCGAACCAAATTGTATATTTTTACATATTTGATTTATTTTTCGTCATGTTCTTGTTCTGCACATACAGGGTCACCTGTATTGCAAATATTAATGATTTTGACAGAACAAATATAATAGAATTTCCAATAATTGAATTTTTATCTGCCGTATGTTCCGTTGTAGTACGACCAATTTTCTCGATTGGAAAGTACATTTGTTGACATTGTCAAAGTTACCGTTTCTGTTAACCACGACAAAACGCGGACCACATCTGAGAGACAAATATTCTGTCATGGGCCCCAGATGGGCAATGAAGCAGTCTGTATAAAATTTAACTGTAATAATTAATTGCGTTCAAAATATTACATCAACATTACCTATTCATCTAAGTACTAACCATTAAATAATTTCTATATAAAAGACCAGCAACATTTAAAAGATTAAAACTTCATAAAATTTGTCAAGCTCAGATTCTTCACAACTAGTTGTTGGTGCATATACTTGCATTATTACTATATGAAAGGTTTCGCATTCAGCTTGATTATCATCATTCTATCTGACAAACACCAGTATCCTAATAAGCATCTTGAGGTATTTTCATCTAAGGTAATTCCCACTCCTTTTTCATGTTTGCATCCACCTGAATATATAATGGTATTTTTCTCTGTATTTTTCTCTGATTTGAATATTTCGGTACCTTTCCTCCTAGTCTCACAAATTTGCAGGAAGTTTATTCCCTGTCTACCCATCTCTTGCTTCACATTGTCTACTCCTACTGCTTGTAATAATGTTCTCACATTCCATGTGCCTGCTCTTATTTGAAATTTTCTTGTATTAATTGTATATCTCGCAGTAGCTGGTTGATGGTCTGGCCTCACCTACTCGACATGAGGGCACCGACCGGCTGAGAGATTAGTACTTTCTTGTACAACCTCCTTAACGCTGTTATCCCTATTATTAAATATTGGCATAATCATATTATTACTAAGCTAATACTCCAGTGGTTCGCCATTGCCTACTGTAGGGTGAACTTAGGATGATCACCGTTTCCCTTCCCAGCAGTCCCTCCGCCTGTATTAATAGCCATTGACTATTGGGGTCATAGCTCATCCGCCTTCATCACCGTATTAACACAGAATCAGCCGATGGCCATCGCTCGTAACCCTGAGCAGGGACCCATGCCATATGCTACCAGCTGGGTAACTGGACCTGGAGCTCGCAAAAGGGCAGGTGCGACCACTATCTGCGAGGGATATTCCCTTCTGCTATCCCGAATCATCATCATTATTATTATTATTATTATTATTATTATGTAAACATTATTTATCCTTGGCCTGCGCACTGTAAATAATTGGACATACCAGTTTCTTAAAAAAAAAAACCCCGCTATTTTGCTGGTTATAAAGGATATTCTTTCAAAAATGGTCCTTAATTTCAGAGCAGGAAAGGGGCGAAATGGTTTTTGGTTGCCTACAGCCACAATTTTAAACCCATTTTGAGGAGTAATGAATATTTACATCGAGCTAACAAGAATGCAAAAGGACTACGTTTGTAAAAAATTTCCTCGAAAGCTAGACTGAATAAATAACAAACGGGTTTTTCTTCTTTGTTCTTTCAAAAAAGGGTCTTTGTGCAATTAAACAGAGCATTCTGAAGATTTCCAAATGGATAATATCTTGAAGAGGGAGCTTGAAAAAAGAGAGTTTGAAATGAATAGTATATTCCATTATAATTTGGTCATGATTTATTATGACGTAGCACAGAAATCTTTTTTTGCCGATATTGTTAAAATACCACATTTAGTTCAAGAAAACCGCAAAATTACAAAAGAAATTTAGGGGAAAACATCACACACAAACGAAATTCTATTTCCATGTCATTTATATTATCTAGCTTTTTATAGACCTAAGAAACTGATTTGTTTTTTAACTTAGTTACATCTTATTATTCTATGGATGGCACTGAATTCGTGACTTTGTGGCTATGGTAGATTAAAGAAACAACAACAACCTGACATTGCTTCGAACTGAAATTGTTGGTATGAACTGGAAGCTAAGCTGGTACCCAACGTTCTACAATATATATTGTCTTCTTTCATGCATTTTCTGAAAATGTTTGTTGTATAGCACCCTACGTGGTATTTACATGTCAGAGATTTTCAATTTTCCCAAGATCTTTTATATTTCCTTCTCGTTTTCACTTTTTAATGCTCTTATATTTTGCTAAATCTCTGCTAATTTTGAAAATATGAAATTACTTTTATTTTTCCTTACTAATTGCTTTATTATTTACATCATCAAGGCCCTAGTACTTTATACAATAACTGAAGCGCGGGTCGTTTTTTAAGGACACAGGCACTGAATATATTATTTGAATACACACAAACACAGTTCTGGATGCAAATAAAATTTCCAGAACATAAAAAATGAAAAACTATTTGCTTTCCGGATTGTCTCTTGAGTATAAATGATTGATTAAGAGTTAACGAGGGATATGAATAGGGAAAAGATTTTGGGTACGAGTTTTTTAATGTGAAACTTAAGGACTTAATGGAGATGGAATTTTTTAGATTAGCGAAATAAAGACAAGGCTCCGACTAAAATTCGCACACACGTCCGTACTGGGCCCCCGATGAATTCATGCCAGCATGATCATTGCTGCCTCTTTCCAGAGGATTGCTGTCATCTTGAGATCTCTCCATCTCGTCGTCCATCCCATCGGAGATGATTTTGCAGTCCTAGTGTAAATTTGCACGTTTTTAAGTAGATGTGACATATACATTAAATGATTCTCATTTGGTTGACTTCTGGAGGCTGAAGAGTATTCTTATGAACAGCAATGTGTTTTTTTAAACCAACAATGGATTCGCACACCTTGCTGCATATCACACAAATTGTTTGGTTTGACACAGTATGCACCAAATTGACCCGATCACGAGTTTGGTGTGACTTAAGGTGGTTGACGTAGCAAGCTTTCTCTAGACGCACTAGCTCATAATTGTTGCGTTTCCAGCTCTGTGTGTCATTTTCAAGGCCATCAGCTAAAACTTTGGAAAGCCCTGCTTCAGAAAGCTGTGGGCCTGCTTTCCTACCTAAAGAGCACCACATCTTTAACGTTCCAGCTTCCGCTACTTCGGGCTCAAGAGTTAAGTTCTTCTCACTTTTCAATGTGGACTTGGACGTCTTTTAAAACGTTCTTTGTACAATTATTGTACCTCTTCTAAGGCTTACGTTGGGGTCGCTTGCCTTATTGTCGCTAATCGTAAAAACGTAGTTCCGGCAGCCTACAATCTTCCATTCGAACCACGTGCCCAACCCAAGGCATGTGAGTCCTGATTCTAAGAGTCTCAACACTAGAACAGCATGCTCTCGCACGAACCTCACTGTCGGGTATTTATGCTTGCCAAATGATATTTAGATAGGTCTTAAATATTGGCATTTTTGCTGAAATCGTTCAAGACATTTAATATGCCTTTGGTACAATGTTCAAGTCTCCTATGAATACACGAATGTGGTTAGCACACAGGTCAGAATACATATAAACATTGATACATCTATACATATTTACATGCATATTGACGAACAGGCAGATAAACATGCACACACACACACACACACACATATATATATATATATATATATATATATATATATATATATATATATATATATAAGCTAATGGAAATGCTTGATTTGAATGGAGGTAATCACTCACAACCCAAGCATACCGTCATGGTCCCGTAAGGATTCACAAGAGTAAGGTTCTAATAAACGATCGACAAAAGCCATCCAACTGCACACCAGGAATATCGCGAATGACAGCTACAGCTGTTTATACCTTTCCTCGATCATTGAATAATATCTCATTTGATTCCATTGAATCATTCCATACACAGTAACAACATATATTGATAGCAACTACAATAAGACGTCCTGATAGTAAAATTATAAAAAAGCTAATTTTTCACCACACCAAAAATGTGAAACGTGAACGAAGAATAAAGTCTATGTTGGAAAAGACACAACACAGATCAAACACTGAGAAACAACAATACCTCGGGGGTTGTTTTAATAGAAAGTAAACACAAACTTCATACTATTCAGGCAATGACTACCGAATATTTTACACTGAAAATTATTTTAAAAAGTTATTTCAATAATCTTAGAATACCTTATTCAATTTATCAACAAGGATGAAAAAAGCGCTAAAAAACAATGAGCCACTCGAGGTTATAACTTCGTTAGGTCTTACTGTTATCAGTATGAGTAAGAGTAGGCCAATGTTTGTTCAGCAGTACGGAATATTTTTTTACATCGATATAGATTTATTGAACGAGAAAAATGCGATGTCGTCTGACTTCAACATCAAGAGAGGTGAAGTCATATGACATATCGAATTAATAATTACGTCATTACAACATTTTTCTCCTTTAACAAAAATTTGTTCTTCACATAAAAGTGTCAGAAGGTTCAAAGTTACCATGGCGTTTTGAAATATTTTTTGCAAAACTGGCCCAGATTCGTGTTATATCTCGTCATTTTCTATACTCCTGCATTAAATTAAACTGTTCTGCAGACGTTTGCCACGTTTTTCCTTCGCTGGGCACACTGTGTCTAGGGAAAAAACACCACCACATTTTTAGTTTCTCCTTCTCTGCGTTGTTTTAAATTTGTTGGCTTCATAAGCGACATAAACACTACTTTTCTCTGATTCCATATCTTTGGCTTGTGCTGAGATTTATTCATCCCGATGTTTTACTAACAGCATCATAGGCAAAATGAAATTCGGATCTCGTAACTCCCCCTTAAAATTGTGAATGATGAATGGGCAACAGCTATAATCTCGTCAAGTTGAATTCTAGTGTTTCATTCGATATTTCGGTTGTTTTTCGAAATTTTATAAACCTCACACCGTCTACTTTGTTGAAGCTTGAATTACTACCTCAATTTTCCCTTAGTCTTATTATAATATGAATTACAACTAGTATCGAGAAGTTGTCTGAAAATTTCTCGCTGGCAAGGCCCAGCTTGTCGGCCTTTTGGCTAAGATCAAGTGTCCCTCTTTGGTCGGCGCTTTGGCTTTAGGGCCCAACCATGAAGGACAAATGGTTTCGAGATGCATGATTTCTGGCTGAAGACCAACCCAAGAGGAAGGGCCTTGCCACGGAGGTTTCTTGAGGGAAGATCTTTATGTCTTGCGTGCTTTCTGTCCCACTTTTTCTTGATCTTTTGCTTTCTTTCATAGATGGGAACCTGTGAAAGACAAAAATGGGCCCATTGTTTACCACGGGTTCAATCGATGAAAGACCTAGTGTTATGATAAAGCTCTTTTAAGCGGATCTGTAATACCACTAGCTTCCAAAGAATTTCAAAATCTAAAATTTGAAATCGCCACTTCATAGCAAATTTTTTACCAACTTGCGTGTGAGGGCTAAATTCTGGCATAGGCTTTTTGGGATCTGTTGGCCCATTTGAAAAATACATAATCAACACGTGTTTATTTGCCTGCATAGATTTAAATTTTTCATGCATTTTACCTTTTATAAGATTTTTTACTATTTTGAATATCAGTATGAGGTTTTATTACAAAAACAGAAGTTTTGAAGAAGTTAGAAAAAGATGATGTCATTGATAATTTTCCTGACATTCAAACTGTAATCTTCTTCTTCTTCTTCTTCTTTCGGCGTTTCCCTTTTCAGGGGTCGCCACAGCGAATTGACTTCTTCCACTTGAGTTGGTCACGTGCGTCTTTCTCGGTCAAGCCAAGTTCCCTCATGTCATCTCCCACACAGTCTTTCCATCTCCTCCTTTGCCTTCCCTGCTTTCTCTTGCCAGGCAGCTCCATGTTCAGCACCCGTTCAAACATTCAAACTGTAATGTGGGTTTTATTTATTGTTGATGTTCTGGAAAGAGATGGAGTGGATAGGAGTTGCGCAAAATTGTCAAAACTGCAGTTGAATCTATTGATACAGTCCGTCATCCANCCCTTTGCAGGGGTCGCCACAGCGAATTGACTTCTTCCACTTGAGTTGGTCACGTGCGTCTTTCTCGGTCAAGCCAAGTTCCCTCATGTCATCTCCCACACAGTCTTTCCATCTCCTCCTTTGCCTTCCCTGCTTTCTCTTGCCAGGCAGCTCCATGTTCAGCACCCGTTCAAACATTCAAACTGTAATGTGGGTTTTATTTATTGTTGATGTTCTGGAAAGAGATGGAGTGGATAGGAGTTGCGCAAAATTGTCAAAACTGCAGTTGAATCTATTGATACAGTCCGTCATCCAGTGCCGTAAGTAAACAATGTAAGGGTTAATGTTTGGGCTGAATTTTTACAAAATTTTATTTTTGCCAAACGTATCATCGGCTTTAGCGTGGCGAGGAAGTCGGTATATAATGAAATACACTATTCATCTTTACAGTTATAAGACTGAATAATGGAACTAATGCTATCGCTGAAACTTTTAAAATTATTTTGGAGAAACGACTTCAGGGATTGAAAGGCGTTAAAAATATAGCTTCTGATATCCCTGTTTTATGGAAAGATACGTGAGAAACAATTGCGAGAATTTTCATAGTGTTTTTTTAAAACTACAATCCAAGGGTTTTACCTTAAATATGGGTGAAGCCCTTTTGCAAAACAATCTAGTTTTCTTTGAGCAAATCCTTTCTAAACATGGATTTAGGTCATAACCCGAATGCGTGACTGGTTTTCTTAATGTCCCTGCTCCTATTAAGTGTGCAGAATTTACGAACGTTACTTGGAACGGCTAACTATTCTAGCAAATGCATTGCAAATGTTGTGACTATTATTACGTACTGTAACTAAGAAAAATGTTAATCTTTAGTCAACTAAACAATACAAAGAAGCATCTGACCAGCTTACGAATGCTCTCGCTAAAGCACATTTTATGGCTTATATGACCTAAAAAAGGACAGGTATATAACACTTGATTTTTGTCTTGTTTGGGGTTTAGCTGTTCTAGCTCAAAGAAGAAGAAGTCGTTGTCTTGAATAAGTTCACGAAAGGGGTTTTGAATGACTTCACGAAAAGCGTCTTCAATGACTTAACGAAAGGTGTCTTGAATGACTTAACGAAAGGTGTCTTGAATGGCTTCACGAAAGGTGTCTTGAATGACTTAACGAAAGGTGTCTTGAATGACTTCACGAAAAGCGTCTTAAATGACTTAACGAAAGGTGTCTTGAATGACTTAACGAAAGGTGTCTTGAATGGCTTCACGAAAGGGGTTTTTGAATGACTTCACGAANAAACTTTTAAAATTATTTTGGAGAAACGACTTCAGGGATTGAAAGGCGTTAAAAATATAGCTTCTGATATCCCTGTTTTATGGAAAGATACGTGAGAAACAATTGCGAGAATTTTCATAGTGTTTTTTTAAAACTACAATCCAAGGGTTTTACCTTAAATATGGGTGAAGCCCTTTTGCAAAACAATCTAGTTTTCTTTGAGCAAATCCTTTCTAAACATGGATTTAGGTCATAACCCGAATGCGTGACTGGTTTTCTTAATGTCCCTGCTCCTATTAAGTGTGCAGAATTTACGAACGTTACTTGGAACGGCTAACTATTCTAGCAAATGCATTGCAAATGTTGTGACTATTATTACGTACTGTAACTAAGAAAAATGTTAATCTTTAGTCAACTAAACAATACAAAGAAGCATCTGACCAGCTTACGAATGCTCTCGCTAAAGCACATTTTATGGCTTATATGACCTAAAAAAGGACAGGTATATAACACTTGATTTTTGTCTTGTTTGGGGTTTAGCTGTTCTAGCTCAAAGAAGAAGAAGTCGTCGTCTTGAATAAGTTCACGAAAGGGGTTTTGAATGACTTCACGAAAAGCGTCTTCAATGACTTAACGAAAGGTGTCTTGAATGACTTAACGAAAGGTGTCTTGAATGGCTTCACGAAAGGTGTCTTGAATGACTTAACGAAAGGTGTCTTGAATGACTTCACGAAAAGCGTCTTAAATGACTTAACGAAAGGTGTCTTGAATGACTTAACGAAAGGTGTCTTGAATGGCTTCACGAAAGGGGTTTTTGAATGACTTCACGAAAAGCGTCTTCAATGACTTCACGAAAGGTGTCTTGAATGACTTCACGAAAAGCGTCTTCAATGACTTCACGAAAGGTGTCTCGAATGACTTCATGAAAGGTGTCTTGAATGACTTTACAAAATACCTCTCTGTCTTGTTCTGTTCTTGCAGCTGCAATCACTGACTCAAAACAGCTTTTAATTTCTTTCTCCCATCTTTGTTTTGGCCTTCTTCTTCTTTTCCTTTTTCCTGGAATCCTTCCTTCCAGTACTGTGCGTTTTAAAAAATTCTGTCTCTTCAGCTGTCCAAAGTAAGCCAACTTGTATCTGTTTACAAGGTGCAATAGCCAATTTCTATTGACACCAAGCTCTGAACGAATACCAATATTTGATCTATGCGCATTCCATTCTATTCTCAATATCTTTCTGTAACATTTTATTTCAAAGGCTAAAGTTCCTTTTTCATTACACTTTTTTAATGTCCATGATTCAGATCCATAAGTTGCAATGGGGAAGACACATGATCATACGAGGTAATTTTATCACTGGTTCCACAAAGGAACAGATGACAAGAAAATCACAACTTCCGCGTGGAGCTCTTACTGACATTTAAATATGGCACCCTGAAGCTGAAAAAAAGGTTTTGTGGTTCTGAATTCTTTGGACATTTTGGTCTGCATTTACGTGGAAAACAATATTTCCTGATGACGTATCATAAACTGTTGAAAGTAATTTATAGGAAAAGATATTCCAAACCATTAGCTTATGTAGAAGGGCGAGTTGTATGATTACAAAGTTACTATTTTTAGGTGATTTGCAAATCAGATGCAGATAATGCAGTCAATTACTTATAAAGGCATCTCAACTCAAACGATTATTAAAAACGAGAACCGATGGCAGAAATGTAAACCAAGGTTATTACACAACGCATCACTCCTAGAATACTGACCATTAATAAATTACGACTGCAACAAACGAAGGCCAATCAATTCAAGGCTCTAGAGCAACAATACGATCAAATATGTAGAATCCAGGGGTTGTTAAATCGGATCATTTGATAAGAGATAAAATTCCTATTGAAGAAACACATTATTCTGAGAGCCTGCTGCATTGTTATTCCCAGATCATTACAGAATAAAGAATAAAAATATCTTATGAAAGTTGGCAAGGATTAGTTAAGGCAAAGGTGTTAGTACGAGAGAAAATATGGTTTGTTAGGATTGCTGACCTTGTTGCTGATGTTGTAATGAAAAGTTTGAAAAGAAAAATTTTCCCAGGCGGGTTCTGAACCCGCGACATTCTTACTATCAATCAGATTCTCTTCATCTGAGTTACTGGGAAGTTGCTTCTCAAGAGAGAGAATTGGTATGTGAACTCTTTGTAAATGCCACTACGTGGCTTCTCCCGCTAGAGGTGAAGTGGTGAGCCTTAATATCCAAGTAACGGACATTTGGTGCATGTCAGTGCCGGAGAGTGATGAGTTGCGACGCTGGGGGTGGCTGTGGTGAGATGTTTCATGGCTGACATGTGAGATACAACTGCCTCTTGTTTCCGTCTTGGACATTGCAAAAGAAATTTTCCTTTAAAATTTCTTTTTGTTTGCTGCGTGTTTGTCTCACGTCGCAGATCATCAATCTAAATTAAATTAAAGAATAAAGATTTTAAGAGGCAAAATTGTCTCAGGCGATCTGCGAAGCCGCGACGTTCTAATTGTTCGTCGGGTGCTCTTTATCTGAACTACGGAAAGCTTCCTTCTCAAGGGAGAGGATTAGAATGTCATACCTTTGTGAATGATATAACCACAAATGTACTGGATGTTAAGCGGTTTGCAAACTAGTCTTCCTCAGCCAAGACAATCAGCAAAAAAACAGCTGGTCCATGGAAAATTCGGCATATTAAATTTTTCAGACCATTTCTCCAAGGAGAATCATTATAGATACATAAAATATACTGAGATAGAAGTTATCCATTCAAGCAAAGCATCAACAATAATCCCATCTTCGTCGCCATTTAAATTTTTTGTGGTATTTTTCATATCAGTATTAGGTTTAATCCAATGAGAAGTAAACTGTATCTTCTGACGACATGTCCAACATAACAAGCAATCGATTAATAAAACGTTATCCTTGAAAACGTGATCAAGTCACATCTAAATTAATAATAAAGTCATCAATTATGGCTACTGATCTTCGTTGCTAGGAATATGAAAGAATAATTTTGTTGGAATGTGAGGAGCCGTGGCTTAATGGTTAGTGCACAGTAAACCAAGAGTTCCGGGTTCGATTCCCCGGGCTTGCGAAGAGAATCTGGAACTCTGCAAAGAAAAAAGCCATTGGTTGGCGTCAAGAAGGGCATCCGACCAAGAAATTCCTCACTGCCAGATCAAAGTTCCTCTGAAGGGCACCGTCTGAGCCCCGATTGCCAGGGGGAAATGACATTAAAAACCAAAAAAAAATTTTTGTTGGAATGTATTTTTAAAATATTTAGCTTATCAAAATAAAAATAGGTATAGTGTACAACACTTTTGCGGAATCAAACTTTCCTCAAATTAGGATCATAACTGAAAAGAACTTCCTGAATTTGTTTGTTATCTTTTAAATATTCTTTCGAGAGACTTGAATTGTTTGATGCGAGACAGTAGGAAGGCAGGACATTTGCACTCAAAGAGGATCATGTTTACTTTCCACCATTTTGTTAATTCGAGATTAATGACAGAGTGAGGTGCCTTAATTAGGTGCTGTGAATTGGGTGGAACATTCAGCTGGTGTTAATGTAATATGACTTTTAATTATTATTATTTGCCTGTTGTCATTTGTTTACAAAGCTGGAACAAAACAAAATTTGGCAGACCTATCTCGATGTACGGTACTTTGTGGTACATTTGTTTTCAAGTGTCGTTGGTATGATATTGTCACTTTACCCAACACAAATAATAGAATTAAGTGGGTACAGATTAACACAATAATAATATTTACAGATATTCCTCTCTTCCTCTCCGTTGCCCATAATCTAACTAGCACCTCATATTATTGAATTGATTGTTTTATTAAGAACGCTCTCTTTCGAATGACTCCAGTGTCTTCATTGGCAGTTTTACCATTCAGATTGCTCAAATTTTTGAGATTGTCTCCAGATGAATGGACATGACTGAAGCATTCATATCCCAAATATGGTCTCCTCTTTCAATGGGCTGCAATTTTAAATAATTTTCCTCTCTTTTCTTTTGAGCCTGCTTTCTGTTGATAACACAATGTCGGTCATCAACACTCTCCTTTTGCCTTTGACAACAAGGAAATATCTGATTTTCAGTGCTTTGTCTGGTGGTTGCATTGGCTCCTAAAATCAGTGACCATTTCAATTACCCCGCCAGGCTTTTAATCGTACCATTTTTCAGCATGTTGTAGTCATGCGTGATTGCACAACTTCCAGTGAACATATCTAACATTTTCGTGGCTTTTCTTATATTTAATTATCATTGTTATTGGTTTTCACACCTGCAAAGAAAACTAGTACAATGGCAGAGATCGTTGGAAAGGAATGGACTGAAAGTAAATGCAAAGAAGACAGAAACATTAGTGACCAGCAAAGATGGAGGAGAGGAATGCCGCATGGTAGATGCACAAGGAGACCCGATAAATCAGGTAGATCAGTTCTGCTACCTGGTTCAATTGTTTGAGGAACGAGGAAGGTGTAGTGAGGAGATCAGGAACAGAATCAAGAGAGCGTGGATGAAGTGGAGGGAAACAAGTGGAATAGTGTGTGACAGGGGGATGCCAGTTATGTTTAAAGTAAAGATATATGAGTGTGTGATCAGACCAGTGCTGTTGTACGGACTAGAGGTGATGGCACTGAGAAGAGTGGAAGAGGGGGCACTAATGTCGACTGAGATGAGGATGTTAAGAGGGATGATAGGTTTGTCTTTGCGGGAGCACCGAACTAACGAGGATGTTCGAAAGTTCATGAAGGTTACCAGTATACGAGAGAAGGCAAGAGAAGCAAGGTTGCATTGATATGGTGATGTCATGAGAATCGGAGAAGAGATAGGGGTGAAGAAGACATTCGACAGCAAGGTAGAAGGTAAGAGGAGCAGGGGAAGGCAGAGGTTAAGCTTGAGCGATATCATCAACAAAGATATGGAGGACGTTCGGGTGACAAAGGAGGATGTCGCGGAGAGGCGAAAGTGGAAAAGACTGTGTCGAGCGGCTGACCCGACCTGACCAGTTGGAAAAGGCTGAAAGGAGGAGGAGAAGAAGAAGAAGTTATTGATTTTCACATAGGTATCTATCTATCGCTAAATAAGATGCTACAAATTCTCGATCGACTCCATCTACCTTAACAGAGAATACTTTTCTTGGGATGTTTGCAGTGCCAAGCAAGGCAGATGCTTGTCAATCTTTGCCGCGATATCAATCTGCTCCAACGGCCGGACTAACTTTGTGAAGTGATCCAATGGCAGTGATGAAAATAAGGGCCACAATTGTGCTTTGTTTAACAACCTTGACACTTCCTTCAATATTTAAAAGAAACAGTCTATCTTTCCCGACTTTTTCCTCTCGATGTTGTGGTTAGCAGCAATAATAACGTCGGTGTCAATGAAAATGACACGGGGCGGTGGTCCTTTATGATGCGATCCGTTCGCGTATTAAAACCCCATTGGAATTGTTCAGTGTCATTCTCTGTCACGCTTTAAATAATAATAATAATTCAACTTACCTGGCTTGTTGCTGGGCATTGAATGTGGGTTTTTCACCTATCCATCACTAAATGGTGTGTAACCACTCGATAATAATAACAATAGAATCCGACAAAACAACAACAACAATAATATTATTATTATTATTATTTTGTTGATTTTTTCCGCTCATGCTCTGGCTGCTGGAGTTACCTTCAATAGTCCTGTTAGGCGAGTTATAACAACTGACCACAGGCTAATAGGAACTCTTTTTCCGTGTCTCCGTCTCTCTGGCTCTCTCTCTCTCTCTCTCTCTCTCACACTCACTCTCTCACACACACACACACACACATCTCTTACACTTTCCTCAGGATCCTTGCAGTTCCACCAAGTACCCCCAATTGTTCAGTCTATCAATTCTTTCGTCACACTTCCAAGGGCACTTACAACCTTAGCAACAACCTGCACCTTCCCCAGCTGCCATAGTCTTCCAATTTCCCTCCTCACTTTCTGGCATTTCTCCACCTTAATATCAACGATTATACAGCTTTTCCCCTTCTTATTAATTATGACAATGTCTGGCCTCCTTGCTTCAACCGCACTGTTGCGGTTGAAGCAAGGAGGCCAGACAAGTTTTACATTTTCATTTTCTTCCATTCTCTCTGGGTTTTGTTCATACAGTTTTCCCTTGTGTTCTAATGCATTTTTCTTACACAGTTCGCAAGGAATTTTTTTGCTCCATTGTCATGGGGTCTCTTGTATTTGTTCTGAGCTACCTTCACATATTCACTTATAAAATGCTGCACACATTCTCCTGTCTTTCCACACATGATACAGAGGGGATTGTCAATACTATTATGGATGTGGTGTTTTATATGATTTGTTCTGATCGTCTGTTCCTGTGCAACCAACGTCTCTGCCTCAACCATTAAATCACTTCTTACCAAACCAATTCTAGGTTTTATCCTGCCCCAAATCTACCGTCTTCGGCATTTCCCTGATAAACTGTCCATACATCTTTTTTTTCGTCTATTTCAGTTTAAGCTCTTGCGCATTTTGCTGTTTAAATTCACTTATATTGACGGTACTTTCTGTCTCAATTGTCCCTGATATACGAATCGCCTGAATTAGTTTTTCAGCAGAATCCATTACCTAAAAGCTCAAGTTATTTTCCTATTCTCCAACGAATTGTTTTATGCTTATCAAATCTCTCCTTCCTTCATGTCTATTTAAGTATAGTCTATTTACTCCACTGTTGGGATGAAATACACCATACATTGCCATTGTCTTTCTTATTGTTTTATCTAAGCTTTTAAGTTTAGATCCTTTCCATTCCAGGATTTCTGGCCCAAATCTGCAGATAGATACTGGCCATGTGTTCATTGCTGTAATTTATATTCCTACCATTCAACTTTGATTTAAGAATCAACCTAACCCTTCTCTTGTATTCCCTTGTAATTTTCTTTTTCACTTCATTTCCTTTTATCTTATGAAGCGCGACTGTCCCCCAATATGTGTAGCCTTCATGTTCCACTTCCTTCATTACTTCGTCAACCGGGAGATTTATTCCTTCACATCTAGCTATTTTCCTCTCTTCAAGGTAAGAGCACCACACTTTCTTAGACCAAACTCCACCCCAAAGTCTGTACTGAAGATGCGTACCTTGTTCACAAGTGGATCTATTTGTCCTTTTTTCTTACCAAACAACTTGAGATCATCCATGAACACAAGATGATTTAATTTGTACTCTTTGTTTCCCCATTTATAATCTGTACTGATCGTCCTAAGCACTAAGGAAAGTGGAACCATACCCAACACAAGCGGTAAAGGCGACAAACTCTTACCCTGAATTATTCCTGAATTATTGAATTATTCCCCCCTTTACATCGACATCGCCAAAAGGTCTTCATTAGATGGTAATGAAAGCTTCCACTGACGCTTAATTATTTGCAGGACATTTTTCATATTCTCTACAATTTTAAACATTTCCATACATTCACTACTCCAGTTCTGGGGTACAAAGTCATAAGCTTTTTTGTAATCTATCCATACTATAGCCAGATCAATATGTCTTTTTTTGCATACTCAGAATACAGTCTTGCTAATTAACAGTTGATATTTTGTGCCCCTCCCCTCCCCCGCCTTCATCATTTTTTTTCTCTCCTGGCTTCTGGTAGAAGATTCCGTCTTTCTAAATAGATGTACATTACTTCTGCTATCATTCCTGTCAAAAGCTTTCACATTAACATGAGATGTGTAAAAGGGGTATAGTTTTGCACTGCATTACCTTTCCCAAGGTCCTCTGGGCACCATATTGTACGACCATGTCACCCATGTAGATAAATTATCTTCACCCTCCAATGTTCTATTCAGTTGGGAAGCAATCTTCATATGAATATTATTGAGGTTTTTGGTCCAATAACTTCGAACAAAATCTTTCCCTGGTAGTTCCAATTCGTGATCTTTTGACAGTGTTTCTATTGATTTTTAACACTTACCCTCACCATTTCCTAAAGATCTTGGCCATCATTCTCTTTCTTGAGATCCTTTAACCATCCAGCCTTTATATTATATTCCTTTTCGTGGTTCCAAATGTCACCCCAAAACCATCTACACCCATGAGCATCAGGCACATCATTTGAACTATTTCTACCTCCATTTCTTTGTATATCTTCTTCTGATCAACATTAAACATGTTGTTCTGTCTGAATTGAGTGATTCTCTCCTCATATATTTTAACCTTTGTGCTCTTTGCAGTCATCCTCTGCTTCAGTTCTTCGATTACTGTTTTAAGCCTATATCTTGCTTCCAGACCTTTCAGCTTACTTTTCTTTTTTGTTCCAAGTTCACCCTTCTTTTCTCTTTGCAGACGTTGACCATCCATTTCAATCTTTTAATGTCCTCCTCGATTCTACGTTTCCATTGAGGTTCGTGTTTCTTCCTATAAGTGATTTTCTTTCAGCCTAGCTTTTCTGTAACCAACATATCTGCACCCATGATTAAGTCATTTGTTTGCACAATGTTGCCAGTTTTCATAAATTTGATTGCCTCATTAACTTTTTCATTTTTACATCTTAACGCCTATCAGTCAACATTTTTAAACGCTTCTCTTGCGGTTGTTCTTTCTGCTGATTATTTCTTTCAGTTTCTCAATAGTCTATTTTTGTTCTTGATTAGAGTCAACATTGTTTTCAGCATCATTTATATCAAGCTTTATTGGATCAACATCATCTACAGGATTATTGCATTACTTCGGATCGTTTCTGACTTCGTTGTGCATCGTTGTGCACTTCATCTTGTATTTTCGTTTTAATTGTTTGCAACTCAAGTTCTGATAACCATCCGTTCTTTCTGTGGGCCATCCCCTGGTCAGAGACACACTGTTCCGTTGAGTAAAACACACCCCTTACCCTCCATTCTGTAAACATTCTTTGTTTTTAGCCTCTGATGGTCCTCCCTTCTTCATTAAATGGGTCACTTCTACAAAGGCACTCTATGGCTACCTTCTTTACTGATTTATTTCATTTCATCCTGGCAGTAGTAGGATAACGAACGAGCCCCTGCTGCTTAACTGAGGAACACCTGCTGGACGAGAAATTTTCAGATTAAGTTCAAGCTCCATTCACTTCGTTATTCAATATAGAATAATTTGCCATTTAGCACTTGTAAAATTGAGGTTGCACGATCACCAGTGTTTTTATTGAGACACAATCTCTAGGAGACCTGTCAACCAATACTAAAGATTCCCTGTCTACCCATAAGACAGATTACCCCCCCCCCCCTGCCGGATGCCAAGCCGGTACGACATGGTCTCAATGAGATGATGATGATGATTATAATTATTATTATTATTACTTATTTATTTGTTTGTATTTTGTTACAATGACTAAACAGGTCACCTTGGTGACCCAGGGCAAGTAAAAGGTTGGAATAGTTCAACCCAAATAATAACGACGATTACAAGCATTTCGGAGTATAAAAAAATGCCTTTTTGAAACGGATAGAGTCCTCCTGAGAATGTGAGCAGTACTAGTAAGGACAATTTTTGGAACTTCTTGTAATTAATGATTTCTAGGTATCTTATTTTAATGTTTTTGTGTTCGCTTTTTAATCATTTCCGGTTGTCCAACATTAACCGGAATTGTTGTAGTTTTAAGGTTCCACCTTTTTTCGTTTTTTACTTCAAGGTCCTTGTATTTGCAGGACTTTTCAAATTCCTAAACTTCAATGCTCTCTCCCTAGTAACACTTATATCAACTAGTAGACATGTCTTATTGGTGAAATCCTTTCTAATGATGTCAAGTCGGTTGGCTTGCACGATCCTATTCGTTTGTACAGGAAAAATCCACAGTAAGGTAACATTGCTACCTTCAGCAACTAGTGGAGAATGATTTGCATACCAGCTAAACTGAGTATGGATACGATAGTATTGACCAAAACCCCAGTGTATATACTAACTCACTCTGTCATGGCGCGGCATATATTCATTTGGTGCCAATACAAAACAGTTGCATACAACAGTTTCTGTACATTGGTAACAAAATCGACGATTGAGATCTGCTCCATTTTTCAAAATGTTGTATTGGCAATTCCTGGTAAACTCTGCAGCGTACGACTGTGATCTTGCGCTGCAGCGATGAAGCCTTTTGTCTCTGTCTTCAGTCCTGACTCCTACGCCACTGATGAGTTGCTTCTTTGTCGACCTCAGCGTTTTGGCATCGGAAATATGGTGTCCGTGCAAAGACTTCTGGTTCCACGTTTCATCAATTTTGTCAGTGGCTTGACCTATCTTTCTTGGTTTTTTGCTTGACTGTTCTAGTTACCTTTTTCACAAAAAGATATTGTGTATCTGTGTTCGATACCGTATGTAATTCGTTTTCAAATTGTGCTGCTTCTTTAGTACAGAGTAGAGTTTTTAATTATTTTTATGTCTACAGACTAATCTCAGCATCCAGTCGTTCGAGTCATCATGGTAATATTTTAATCCGATTGAAGTGATTTTATTATTATTATTATTATTATTATTATTATTATTATAATTACTATTATCACCATCATCATCAATAATAATGAATGCGCAGAATAATGTGACTCAAAGAGCCATGCATTAGCAGAACACTGCTGAACATAAGATCACACCTTTGATTGGGGAAATAAAAATATTAAAGACACTGGTGAAATGTAAAACAGCTGAATTAGTCACTTTTACAAGCCTGAAGATGCAGAACTATCCCTCGAAATGTAGCTTTAAAGCGTTTACCGATCGTGACAAGATAAAGCTCTTATAACTCTTATAACTGTTGTGTTTTGATCTTGGGTTTTGCCTTAACAGACAGCCTTTAGACTCGAGGATCTTCTTGAAGATTTTGACACTTCCTCGTAGCACATATTTCTGCATCAAGAGTAATCTGTGCATATTTTATTAGGATTACCTCTCTAAGCTTTTGGAATTGTTCCCAATGAATTAAAGACCATAGAAATTACTCTGGTTTGCTCATTCCAAAGAATATAAATCTCACCTAATACGTCGTCACATTTCTCTGTTATTGTTAACGTAAAAGCTCTGTCAATACCCAGTGGGGTATTACATTTTCGACTTCCTAGAGGAGGGCTAGATAAAAAAGGTTTATAAAGAGTTAGGGGTTTAGGAAAGTCATTACAAACAAACTAGAAGATCGTTTTGGTGTATTTATCTTTGTATTATGCAAACTGGCAAGTCTTGACTATGAGGATATCGTCATCAATTTTGAAACTCTTTTGAATGAGTTCTTCTACTAATGTGCTGCATGCCTCAAGTAACCATTCACTCGTTTGTTTTCTTCAAAATGTCTTCATATTTTCCTGTGTAATGGGTTAAAATTCTTCCTCTGCAGACCAGTTACCATACAATTTCCGCAAATGATACTTTATTGACTTGTTTCAGCTTACATTAAGAGCATGGATAAATTTCGTACAACCTTCTGGGATAATAACTGGGCCAATGCGATCTGCATTAAGTACTTTTATAATGCCTGGTGTTAAATGGAAACTGAATGCATCCGACGATAGAGGTCTGCGGGCTCCAAAATTTAATGTCGGGAGGATTTCTTTTTAATACTTCTTCGTCATCTCGTAGGAAAAAATGCTTTATTTAACACACTTGTTTTCCTCTTTTCCACCTGATTCAAGCATCGCTGAGCCCTTGTTGTTTTGCGTTCTATAAATAGACCGGTTCTGTGCATGAGTGTATGCAGCCATACGCCAATGAAGGAAAGCGCTTTGCTTTCTGTATCTAAAAGGTTTTCCCTTCTTAAAATTTCTTCGCCTTTGCTTTAGCTAATTTGCGAAAAATAAGCAATCCATTTCCCCATTCCCGAGGGAGGGGGGGGGTGGGGGGAGAATGTATGTTACGATAAACTTCCTGGTAATGCGACACATGTTGCAATTCTATATTAATGACTCAAGAAGTCGCTGGTTAACTCGACGTTAGTTCTTACTGTATATTGGGCGTTAAGGAAGTGCGTTATCAATTTTGATGTAAAAGCATTGGTACTGAGTAATTTTGGGCTTAGAGGTTCATACTTTACGTATCACGAATTTTTAAAAACACCTAGCTGTTGGAATAATTTTATTTCGTAATATCAAAACAGCTAAATCGCCCAACTATTGGCAAATGTTAAAGCAGTTGAATTTGAAAAGAAGCTAAGATTAGATTTTTTTCTGTTCTAAGAGGGCATCATGTTTACAAGAAGGTTTTGAAACACATCATTGGATAAACTATTTTGACACCATAATTAGCGACAGAGCCATAACTGCATGACAATATTCCTGTGCCTATATATCTTAAAAATTTTCTTCTTCTTCTTCTTCTTCTTCTTCCTTTTTCGTCTGCTCTTGGTGGTCAGGGGTCACCACAGCAAATTTTTGAATTCCATAGGGCCTCTGGCTGTCCTGGTCCTGTATTTCCCTTTCTGCTACATGGACTTGGATGTTGTCCATCTATCCGTGGTATATATCTTGACAATCAGTCATAGAACAAAAAAGACTGTTAGCCATGTGCTGGAGTTATTGTTCCCAGGCGTGGATTCATAGTTGGGGTTGTGACTCTCTAACATCAGCAAGATTTTCACAAATTTGTTTTACATCATGTTATCGTTAAATTGTACGTCGTATGTTGCTAGAAAATGGAAAAATGTGCTTTGTTAGATGGATATAGTAATTTATTCTTCACATACAACGGTAACCAAACTGAAATCTAATTTCAACCTCATTTTAATCTTCGTCCTTATTGTTTTCGTTCCTTGTTTGATTTTGGTTGGTCGAAATTTGGTGTCCCGAAGTTTCAGTAACCTAGGCCAGTTTCCAGTTTACTGTTGTTTCCTTTGACATGGCTCAATTTGGCGGGAGCCGGAATCAAATGTTAAGACCTTTGGGCAAGTCAATCATCTCTCAGGTTCAATACTTGTATTTCTGACAGAGCAACCAGTGAGATCTGAAAAAAGTTGAAGCTAAGCAATGAGTTGGACAATTGACAGGGTATGAGATTTGGCGGGAGTTCCAGTGGAGTTTAAAAGTTTATAAATAGTTCTATTGATTCGGAATCATTAACCAAGTTACGAGTTAACATTTCATGCATCATTCATTCATTCTACGAGGCCCCCGAATTGTCTTCATTGTACCTTCACCATGTTTGTGAAGTTATTAAACGTTGAGATTTGTTAAGAAGAGAAGAGTGGATAAATCTGGAGAAATCATTTGCAATTTTAGTTCTTTCCAAAGACGAAAGGAGAAAAAAATGTTTGTCCGTATCGCCAGCGGGCTGAAACAATTTTACAAAGTCCTCCAAAAATAGGATTGGAACAAAAAGGCAAGACTACAAGGCTTGGGCCATGATATTTTACGGAGCTTCAATTTCCAAAAAGTCAAAAAGGAAACTGCAAATAACCATCGTCAACTTCAATAAGAACAAGTTTGAAGTACTGCACATATTGAATAGCAAGCTTGTTTTTGACGTGTGTAGTAATTAAGAAAATTCCTATTCCTCGTGTGCTATTATACAGAAAAAGGTAATTTTATATTATATACATGACCGTTCTCTGAAAAACTGAATTATTTGTATTACCTGTATTCCATACCTAAATATACAAATAGTTCTTTTCGTGTAATAATTTGCTTTGGGTAGATTTTATTCCCAATCTGACCTGATGAGATACTCGAGAAGGCTACATGGGGTGTGCTATTTAAATATACAGTATATTATTTTCGTCGGCACCAAAATTTTCTTAATTCAATTTATCAATATAACTTTACCTATCTACCTCCCTCCCTGATTATACAGAAAAAAAGTCGTGACGTATTTATTGGTCTTCTACAGAATTCCACATGCTATGTCCGATTAAAATAAAACTTGCTGATAATTCTTAGTAGAATATTACACAGATTGCAAGCAGCAGAGCAGCTTTTTTGCTTCCTCAAACTATTTTTTGAGGCCACAATGTCACAATGCCAATTTTTGAGAAAGGACCAAAATACAAATAATGTCAGGGTCATCCGTCTTCGTCCTCCTTTATTTTGTACAGTTTATGCATTGTCTTGATAGTTAATCTGACTTTTCACAGACTAGTTTTCTTTATATACCTATAAAAAGAATAAAAATCTCTCAAAATTCTAATCGTCGTTCAATCGAACATCCATGAGCGTAAACTTTAAATAACAAACACCTACAAGTAATTGACAAGGCACAAGGGCCCCATACAGGACTCATTACTTTCCATGTATGTGAACCTCTGTTACACGCACACTTAACTAGCAATGGACAACGTCTGAAATTTGTTTAGCTGTAGTCCAAAATTTCCTTTATTTTAATCTTTCTGTACATAGAAGCAAGTGATGAACCATATTTAAAGGTTAGTGCAGCTGCACCGTAACCAAGATGTTCCGGGTTCTATTCCCCGAACAAAGGAAAGTAATATGAAGCTTTTACAAAAGAGAAAGCTAGTGGTTGGTGTCAGAAAGGGTATCAGGGTATCATCCGACCAAGAAATTCTTCACTGCTAAAGCAAAGGTCCCTTTGAAGAGGAATGTCTAAGCCGCACTTTTGTGAAAAATCTCAGAAGGATACACACCTTCCAAAAGTGAGCAAAAGCAGTTGGGTCCATTGGGTTAGTTCTTCAGAGGTTCGAATGTATGATCAAGCAAGTTTGCAATTAGTAATTGTGTTTACCCAGCTTTGGTTAACCTACCTGTATGATCACACACTACCTTCATTGACAATCAATGAGTAAAGAATTTTCTTTTGCACATTTAGCGAAAACTGTTTCCTTGCTTGCGTACACTTCTTTGCCATGATAACCACTATTTTCAGCAATTCTGCGTTTTTGATCAAAGGGTCTCAATAGTATCCTCTAGTGGGCCTCCCAAAGAATAGTTTATTATTATTATTATTATTATTATTATTATTATTATTATTATTATGTACGGTTTTCTTATGAATGCTGTTTATTTACAATTACTTACCGGGTCACACCCAGTGACCTGAGGCAAGCAAAGGTTTCTACGAGCAACTTAATTGTTCAATAAATGTGGAGTACAAAAGAAAGTATAATACAAATAGGATTAAAAATTGTATCAAAAAGTATAAAAGTTCTTGTAATAAATTGTTTCTTTATGTGGACAAAGATTTTCTTAGTATATTTGCGGTGCTGGTAAGGACAATCTTTTGTATCTCCTGTAGGTTATGGTTGCCCGGAATTTTATTATTATTATTATTATTATTATTATTATTATTATTATTATTATTATTATTATTATTATTATTATTATTATTATTATTATTATTATTATTATTATTATTATTATTATTATTAT
>RDPX01000035.1:3623541-3648225 GCA_003991215.1 Morbakka virulenta
TTAAATAGTGCAACATTTTCTTCTTCATTGGGACATAAAAAATTCGTTTCAGATGAATTTTCTTTAGACAGTTATTTTTATCATTTTTGACCTCAAGCTCTGAGATTGTTTACAGATGTTTTGTGGCTCTTTTCGGTAACTAAAATTGAAATATTTGATCCCATTTTTCCAGTTTGACGACTTTAAAGAGTTCTTGTGCGATTTGAAAGATAAGATTGAAAGGGTGAAAATGTTAAGAACTGCTTAAGCTCCCAGAACAATTTTGGTGCGTTAGAAGAAATAGACCGTACAATAATAATTTTACTTGGTGTTTAATTGTGTTAGATGAAGGATAGATCAATATTTCTTGCTCAGGAAAATTGCATGAGTTCAACAATAGGAAGACAAACTAAAGCATGAATACCACTGCGGCAATCTTCAAGGAATGACTCGAGTCCCGGGACACGTAGGTATAGCTTGCCAATCGTCACTTCTCTCTCCTGTACGACAACTGCTCTGGCAGCCCAATGAACGTCGAATTGAGTTACATTTCCTCCATTAGGATTATTAAGCTTTTTGATCAAAAAGTTGTCAGATTTTGGGACACACTTTCCCAGGCACCAACAACACAGACATAAGTGCAAACTTAAATGTTAGACACTATAATCCAAAAGCACTTGAAACAAGGAACACTGGTAATTTTGGTAGTAGGGACAGATTATAGCCGTTCAACTACGCCTTCTGAAAAGGGTTAATGTATGTAACGGAAATCCAATGTCGTTGTGTTTTCAGGTAATATCGTTTGTTGCAGGGAATAGAACTGTGAAACAAAAATCTTTCTTGCGGAGCAAAGAACAATAACTGACATATTTATCAATTAATGTTCATGCAAACCATAATATTTGAAGAGATTCATTTCTTTTTACCTAGAGCAAAGCATTGAGATTTGTCATGATACTATGATATTGCCTCAATGTTGAATTCACTACTTGTCAATGCTTTGTATGAGAAATTGATATTGGGGATGAGAAATGGGATGATTTTTTAAAACGCCACATCTTGAAGATAAAAGTTGTGAACTTTGGTTAAATAAGAGTTGGGGAAGAAATTTTATCTATAATATAATTAGTACCCTCAGTTTAAGAAGCAAAGAATATTTTTATTGTCTGAGAGGGGAATTTTTATCGTGTAATAGGTAAAAATTTGGGAGGAAACTTTGATTGCCCTGTAGTGAAGGTTAATATGCACAAGGTCTTTACAGAGTCGCCCTCTTGTTATTGCTTGCCTTCACCAATACAACCTTATAAATAGCATATCCACATATGCATATGCACTTAAGGTCCGTTTTCTCACATTTTGATAAGCACAGCTATTGGTATTGGCCAAACTTAGGTGTGCTTCTTTTCTGAATGATCACCCAACACCTGTATTGCTTGATGCTGTGACAAGGGTCATTTCTCTATGCTAGAAGACATCATGATGCTAGACATTTGGTTTTAAGCATAGGAATATATTCACGCCTTAGTTTTTCTTTCCTCCCCTTTTTGTCCTAAGCATGTGTTTACTCCATCATGCAATTAAGCAGCTTGACTTCTTGAACAGCCTGCAGGTGTGAGCCCAATTAAGAGTAAGTAAGTGCTACTTTGCTCTGAATTCGGTCCATGAGACCTGCAGTCGATAACTGTATTTCTCATGTTTTTGCAAATTCATCGGAAATGAACTCCCTTTGTGCCATCTAACAAAATATTTCATCTGCTAAATTCATGGGCTGGAAGGTATGGATTTTTGCTACAAAGGTGGTAAAACATTGGCTTGATGCCCTACATTCTATTCATGGTAACCAACATCATAAATTGAATGACTTAAGGTAAATTCTACGCCACAAAAAGATTTTTGAGTGGTGAGATAGAGGTGTAATTCGTTGTGGTGATAATATTTTGGTTATCATGGTCTGAGAATTCTTTCAATACATAAATACAAAGATAAAAAAAAAGAGTGACAGGCAGTGATAGGACTTCCAACAGAGCTTCATTATTTTTTATGTTTCGACCTTGCAGAACCTGTAAACACTTGTCTCAGGGCTAAAATTAATTTTCTATCTGTTTTGTTGTGGTGTTCTTGTCCATATATACTTTTATGAGACACACACGGTCCTTCTTTTCTGGTCTATTCTTGTCAATGTAGTTATTTTTCCACTGTTTTGAGAGCGTGTAAACTAATTAGTGAAAGTATTCATAAATGTAGAGAGTAGCCACTGCAGTTAATTATTTTTGTGTTATTTAGGATTTTGATTGTAGGCAGTCGTGAGTAACTATAATTTTCTTCTATTCCGTGATCTTGCTTGCGCCTCACAGAGTCAGGGAAGGCAACGGATGCTCCAAAGATCATCACTTCTTCCTGTCTCCCTTATATCGTCTTTACTGTTACTTTTTCATCACAATCCTGTCCTTTCATTTCTATGTTGGAATTTGTATGGAGACATAATAAGTTGTTGTTTGAGTGTTACGTTGCATAATTATGGCGTCAGTGGGGTCTTGAGCAAGTCTTGGTTAGGCATTTAAATAGCAATAGGCAATAAGTGATCGTATCATACCATATATAGAGGTAAAGATTTTATTGGGGATGACAGGGTACCGTTTATGGGGAGTTAATGATTACGATTATTTGGGCGTAGAAAAAAACCCTTCTTCCATTTAAATAATTTTCTGTCAATAACTCACCTCATGATTTGTATAAATAAGCCATCGTCAAAAGGGTTATCAGTTGACTGTTTAATATTGACATTGTAAGAAGAAATACAGTCCTCCTTTACGCGGCGTTCTATTTCGAGAAAGATCCAAACCTGGTATCAGTATCTGCTGAATATCTTGGAAAACCCTCTTTTTCTGCGGACTGTTAACCAAGTCTCTACAGATACCAACTTACCTTTCTATTAAATAGGATTCGCAAATGGGCAGCTTGATATCTCAGTTTTGCCAAGTGTTTTAATATCGCAAGAATAAAGTTGTTTAGGCACAAATTCACAAATGAATAGATTGCAACTTGGAAACGATAAGATTGGGAAAATTGGAAAAATACCTTCACCATGGAACCATCGATTGTACTTTTAATCAGATAGGGGTTTTCGGTGTTCACATTTGAAGCCTAAATACATCCAGTGGAATACCTGGGAACGATGGTGATATCTATCCTTATTGAAGAAAGTAGAGTTTCAATATTTTTATAGAATCTGTATACGCTCCAACCAAATGACGACGACGGACAGACAACTTACCAAGTTATCAATCAACTGTATACGGAGATAAAATGACACAATTATTAAATTCTATATCAATTACAATGGTTTCTTATTTTGGACCATAAAAACGAAAGGATTAATCAACAATTAATCACAAGAAAAATAGAAACACGACATTTTTCGTGACCATTAAAAGATAACCATATAGCATTACTCCAAGTTGTATCAATAACTGCACCTGAAATCAGATCCGGACAAACAAATGCTTTGACCATTCCGTTAGGGGTCTGGTTTTTTTATTCATATTTTAAGTGGGAACGTCAAACTTCTATAACAATTGACACTAATTTCTCTATACATTATTCTGACTCATCCTCTAGGCATTTAATATTTGTATTTGTTTGTATTTCTATTTCTATTTTGTATTTAATGACAAAGGAAATGTCATTCTGCCATACGAAAGTGCCAACTAAGTACCACCATGTACCACCAAGTACCACCAAGTACCACCAAGAACCATCAAGTGATAGCTATAAAATTTTCATTCCCAATGCTGTTGTTGAATTGCTGTTTGTGCTTCATATCACAATACCTTTGCTTTTCTCGTGACCAACCTTCGAGAATGAATTATGAATAAAAGAATAGTTACATCCAGTCATTTACTCATGGGTTTTTATTACAAACATCACATTTGTCAATTTTCCCTTCGCTAGACACAGCCCTTGCTTTTTCTTTCCCTCTTTCTCCTCCATTCCTTTATTCCTTTTTTATTGAAGTTTAGCTTTTTTTCCGCTTCTTATTCTACATTTTTCCGGCTTACCAAATAGTTGTACTTTTGAATGGGAGGGTGTGAAAGTAGACTTCCTCCCTGGATAGCATATCCCCTGATTTTATCTGCCACTGTCTCAGAACGTATGATGACTTGCACATTTTCTCACGCACACATGAAGTTCGCACAGAACTTCTTTTCATCAAATTTTAGCGCCAGTCAAACTAAAGAACATAGTTTTTATTTCAAACAAAATCAAATCATGTGACAATTCGACTAAGTGAAATGTTGGATGAAACTGACATTAGATTAAATGTCACTTTGGTTGCATGCAGGCAGAAAGTAAGTAAAAAATTTAATTAAAAGACATACCAAGAATTGTACACTTGACCTTGAAAATAGGCTGTGTGGTTAATTTTTACGTGTTATACAAGAATATTGCATTTAAAAATCTTTCTGGAGTCCTGTCATAAATTAGATATTTACTCTTGGAGGGAGAATGGAGAAGGAGCTGCAGATTTTAATGACCACGCTATTATTTTCTAAATAGACACTGCGCTTGTTAGTCACATACCAGCAGAATTATGAAGGAAAGTGCATTTGTGCGCATGTTATGTAATAAGTTATCAAGTCCGAATCTTAAGTCATCTATTTTCTCATGGGATGGCTATGTAAGTGTTTGTATTGTGAAGAAAAAAATGTTAACTACCTGATACTTTGTGTTGATCTATCTAGCGAATCCAAGAGTCTTAAAAGAATCATTGTATCCGGGTGTTTTTGAAAACGTCAATGTACCTATTTTTAATTCAGTGGCAGATATATCAATTAAATATCAATATATCAATTATATATCAATATATTATGTAATTTTATATTATATAATTATATATCAATTATATACACACCAGTCGAATCCCAGATTGGAAATGTTTAATCTGGCCTGAGGATATGAAAATAAACTTCCATTGCACTGGACTCCATTGTCATGGTGTTTTAAGTTCATAGACTTCTAGACTTCAATTTTAAGGTAGTTTTATTTTAACTCCGTTTAGAATTCCTAGGCATTGGTACATAGTGGGAGAGAATCGAATCGCCTCGATTATAATAAAAAAATCCTGCGGAGATAAGGCTTGAATTTATTTAACCACAGTCATATTTGGAATAGTAAAGGGGAAATACATTACGCCTATTTAGCACAGACCACACAGACAGGCAAAAGCACACGCTCACACTGTCCAACATTATTGTCTTCATTTTCCCACATTGTTATCTTAATGGGATGGCAATGGATGTGGTCAATTTATTGAATCCAAACATTCAGATGCACCAAGATGTACAGAGTACCTTTTCAACAGCAAAACAACGGAACACCTGTCTACAGCTGGAACTATATATATATATATATATATATATATATATATATATGGTTGTAATATTAGTAAAGTATACCAATGTTCACTAAGAGTGCTCAATGTTTCCAGTAGCATACAAAATAACTAGACAAATTTAGCAGTTACTACTAGTTTCATGTTTTCTTAACAATCTTCAAACTTGCAGTTTGAAGATTATTAAGAAAACATGAAACTAGTAGTAACTGCTAAATTTGTCTAGTTATTTTGTATGCTATACTGGATTTATATATATATATATATATATATATATATACTAGTATTAAAGTAATTATTAGCTATCGACAGTGCTCAATAATATAAGAATATTGGAGGTATCATATGGTGAACGACAAAAAAATTCAACAAAAACAAAAACACTTACAATTGGAACTATATATATATATATATTTGTCAAATTAGCAGCATTTAATATCTAACTGTGTGGACTTTACCCCTAATACTATATATATATATATATTTATATATTTATTTATTTACACACACATACACACATATCAATTATACCTTGTTTTTCGTGTTGTTGATTACACATGCGCAGAAAGCAACTGGATAGTGCATTACTGATGAAGACGAAAGTTGAAAGGCTTAACAAGTTTAAATATTTATATATATATTTATATATATATATCTATATATATATATATATATATATATATCTATACATAGTATAGATATATATAGTTTATGGTAGCTCTAATACTCTTTTATTACTGAGCACTGTCGATAGCTAATAATTACTTTGATACTGGTATATATATATGACAAACAAGCAAATTAATATATAACGCGCCTTTCTACAGGAAACCGAACCAATTTTACATCGTTTTAGGGTCTGGCAAACTTAATGTTGCCAGTTAGCTTTCTTACGAATAGCAATCTGGGGTTGTGTGCTCGTTATTCTTGTTTGCCCCGGGCTTGTTAACCGTATTTATTGAGATGTTTGACAAATGAGTTGAGCTATTTTACCAGTCCTTTAAAAAGTCAGATAACCTTTAAACGTCAGTAATTCTATCAAGAATTTCTTTCTGCAGCTGCAGTTAAACAGGTAAATTGTTCCAACAATCAATCCCTCTGTAGTATCTTCTGATAATCCACACTGCAGTCGTGCTAATCCTTTTATTGACATTTCAACAGTACTTTTATTCAAACATCCATAAGACTCCTTTTGAATTTGATGAAATAAATTTTATGGAGAATGACTGAGTCAGAGAGAAATTTGAGTTTACAAAAAAACCCCACACAATTAATTTTCTTGGAATAATTTCTACACGATTTTTACATTCATACCAAGAATAATTGGATTTGTTGAAATTCAAATAGGAAAACCTAGAACATTAAAATGGATGTACAATTTTACCAAATTGTTGATCCCAAATGTTAGTACAGTTTTTCTTGCTGGATTTTTTTACTTGACTGAAAACAAATCCTGACACCATGAGAGTACCGGCTACGTTCCTGTCTACAAGTCGTTACGCACAAACTACTGCATCTGTACAACGTTCTTCAATAGCTACTGTAATTCTTTAGCTGTAAAGTCTCTGACCAAATAATCCAGTCGTTAGGTTTCCACAAAGAGCTACAATTTGTTATTCGCCAATTTACGTTCCAGGGATCCAAATTTCCTAACGTCGTTTTATTCTTGCAACCAGAATACGCCCAAAATATTTGCGATCTTCCCATTAAAACCCAATAGCTCTATCTTACGACTACTCAAACCTGAACTTACAAAACGTACCTCCGTCTCCGAGCAGAAGCATTTTCATACCTTTTGACTCCTGAAGAACTTGGGGACCATAAACCTTCCCAGTTGTCACACCAGGTACCCAAACAATCGGGTGACAACTGCTTTTAAGATCAAATTGTTTGTACATTATTTTTACAACACCTACCCCAAAGGTACAGTTTATTTTAGCCTGCACAGCTTGTACAAGTAGTAAAGACTAACTTTGTTCATTGGCTGACAAACACTGGAAGTTACCCAATCAGGCGCTATTGTTTCTACTACAGTCGAACCTCTAATTAGGTGCTATTTTAAGATCCAAGGCCAAATCGCCGTTAATGGGAGGTGGCTGTAATTCGGGGGTTTACTAAAAAAATCTTGCTCTAAACGCATTTTATATGTTTATATGTTGTTTTGAAGACACGTGAGTGCCCGTAAAATAGTCAGTATTTGACCGGCAGCAGTAAATATATCCGTAAATTTACAAATGAACAAGACGTCGGTAAGAAGATAATTATACAGGTTCAAATTCGAAACAAAATAATTTTTGTAAGTTATAAAACTACAAGTAAATAGGCCTGTACCATTTCAATTTCCTCTTTTTTCTCCTGTCTTCTTTAAATGCTTCATCGATGGATTTTTTTGTTCCTTCAATCTTCATGCGTACTCAGTTTATGCTGAAGAAATTTCCTCTAAATTCATAGACAGGGTTCTTCCATCCAAAAGCCTGCTCCTTTATTAACTGATTTTCCAGTTATTTTTGCTGAAGCTGAGTTAGTCGATCGTCTCAGAAATCGAAAAACAAATTTCTTCAAGTATCTAGGTATATGTCCAAGAGCATCTAAATTTGGCTTTTTCTTCAACGCAACACAAAACTTCGCCTTCAGTGGGAATATTCTGGGATTGATACAGATGGTAGCCACGAATGTAAGATGCAAATTCGAAAAACTCCATCATGCATTTAAATAAACTTTGATGGTGATAAATAAATTTTATGGGCTGGTTAGAGAGGCTACATGCGCTGACAAAAGCTCAAAATCAAAACTGCTCAAAAAAGAACTCAATTGATAAAATTGAAATCAAGACAATAGCGCAATAGAATGTATCAAATTACAAAAAGCCACATCTCATTCACAAAAGCCACAAAGTGGCCAACGTATTTGTCAAAAGGAAATTGGCAAGCTATTCTAACAGCACATACTTGAAATAAAGATTTAAAAGAGTATTTTTCACACAAAATTCACACAAAATTCAAAAGCTACAAAAAATCTCGAAACTGTTGTTGAATTTTGGAAAAAGCAACCTGCTTGGCACTGAGCAAAGACAACATGCCTCCGTGAAAGTGTCTAACTCCACGAGAAAAAATCTACCTGATCAAGTTTGCAGAGAAGAGCCACTCTATCGGACGCCGTAGGATAGCTCTCCAAAAATTTGGAATAGGGAAAATCGCTGTGAATTGCATTTTAAAGAAAAAAACAGGTTATTTGAGACAGTAGGCTGCAAATGAAAGCACAGAAAGAAAGCACTGTGGGCGACTAATGACTTACGACAAAATGAACGAAGAGCGATTGAAAATGGTTTTGCATGGCAAGAGAAGCAAGTGTGCCTGTCAGCGGACCAATGATCCAAAAAGAGGCGACAGAGATTGAGAAACAGCCGAAAATTAAGGAGTTTGTAGCTTCAAATGGATGGCTTGATAAGTGGAAGTCAAGGCACAACATTGGTCAGTTTTCAGTGGCTGGCAAGAGTGGCGATGTCAGCGATAAACTGGTGGGGAGCTGACGCGAGCGATTACTGCAAATTCTGGCAGGATTTGATTTGAAGGACATCTTTAATTTGCGACGAAACTAGGTTTTTCTGGAGAGCGCTACCTGACAAATCACTGAACCAAAAGAACACTCGTTGAAAGGGCGGGGAAAGGCCAACCAACACTTGACAGCTTTTTTTTATCGTTAGTGCTCTCGGTGAAAAGCTTGATCCAAAAATCATTGGAAAAAGTGAGAAGCCTCGATGCTTCAGAAACCTTCGCCAGCCAAATAGGCCACATGAAGGCCATTATTACAGCAATGCCTTTGGTTGGATGACATCTGAGCTAATGGAAATTATTTTCGGTAAACCGAATAACATGATGAACTTGCAGAGTCGCTCAATTTTGTTGTTTGTAGTGAATGCACCATGTCATCCGTACGAATAAAATCCAAATATTTCAACATCAAAATTGAATTTTTTTGTAAAAATGCAACTTCATGCAAACAACCGTGTGACGTGGTAATCATCAAAGTTTTCAAAGTGAAATACTAACACTTTCTGCTTCGCCACGTCGTTGCAAGAGTTGCGCCGGGTGTAACTGCAAATTCTGTTGTCACATCTGTTTTACGTACGTTTGGCCATACATTGGGCTACTGCACCATGGAACGAGATTTCTCAAAACACTGTTCGGAGATGCTTTGAAAAATGTGGGTTTGCTGCTGAAATCATGGAGACTGACGATGATGATCTGTTCCTTGATGAACAATCAAGCCTTCAATCTTTGGTTCAGGAAATCCAACTGGGTTTTACTGCAGATGATTACCTGGCTCAAGACGACTGCGCACCAATTTCTGTTTTGACTATTGACACAACACTGCCAAATTGTAGAGAGAGAGAGAGAATTTTAGGGATAAAGCAATAAATGAGTTGATCAGGTCTGTTCCAGACAACGAAGTAGATGAGAATGACGAGGAAGAACACTATGACATTGAGCTACCAAAGTCGAGCTTTGTTAATGTGAAATGTCTCTTGATGCCACGAAGCAAATTTATGCGTCGGTTTGCATAAGAACAGGAACTGAAAGAACTCTATATTGTGGTGTCGAAAATGACAACATATTTGGAGGAAATGTGAGTGAAAAAACCCCGAAACAGTGGTTTACAACAGATTTTCTAAATGCGGAATAAAGTGACATTTTAACATTTAAACATTTTAATGCTTAAACTGATATGAAAAAGTTTGTTTATGTTGTTTGACGTCATTTTTATTTTGTCTGTTTCTATCAGAATTAATAGCGCGCGATCTTATGAAAGTGTTTGTTAATTTCAAGACCAAATTTCAACAATTTCAGGAAAAAATATTTGAACTAGTCCAATTGTATGGTCGCTTTTAGAGGGGACATTTTGGTAACTTTTTTCATTTGAGATTAAACCAGGTGGTCGCTAGACGATATTGGAAGTCGGCCGCTATTAAGACGTTCACCACATAGGCAATGATATGGGCAAGCGTTTGGGCCTGAAGGTTATTGGCCGTTATTGGGAGGTGGCCGCTAATCGGAGTTGGTCGCTATTAGAGGTTCGACTGTATTTCCAAAACTGCTTTTCCTGCCTCAGCAATCAATCAAATTTTCTGAAATTCAACATCTTCAACCACAACGTGCAGCACAGACTACCTAAGTTTAGTTTATCAAATAAGCTTCATACGCAATTTGCTTCTACGAAACAATAGCTTTTCATTTTTCCTTGCTACCAGATCTCATTCGATAAGTCGTTCCTGCTATTTTGATACTCATTATTTGCATCACCAAAATTTGTCTCCCTTGTCCGGATATGCGAACCATCCATGCTCATTTGCACAGCCTCAACATGGTCGATAACTTGCCACCTCTAGCTAGCGGCTAGAGGTGGCAAGTTACTGTCCCAACAGCTATCTCAGGTGTTGATTTTTGCCCATTTAAAGTTGAAGTAGACAAGTGTCATCGCAAACTGCTTGACAACAGCCATTCTCTCTAAATTTAGTCATTAATTTAATTCCCAATACTTATTTTTAGCATTCTTTTTGCATCTACTGTCAAAAATATCTTCTTTGTCAATTCTCTGATCTAATTTGTCAAAGTTAAGAAGCCTGTATTATCCGGCATTTAGTAACTCGTCGTATTAGCATACATGACCCACTTGTCTTCTGTTATGCAGAGAGCAGCTGGTCTTCGACTTTACATTTGGTTCCTTAGAACTCTGGTAGTTCGCTTTTATGTGTTGATTATCTTGCTTTCAATAATGAGCCAATTCCTGAAAGTTATTCTTTTCCACATATTCAAAATTTCAATTTTTTCCTTCATAATAAAAACAATTTAACCAAATTTTAAGAAATGACCTTGTATGGGCCATAGATACAGGAGCTTTTTATTTGAGAACCACAAGAGAGGTGTTTAAAAAGGTGCCACTAAGAGTCATGAAATAGGGAAACCCTGGATGATCCAAGATCACACTTTTGACTGGGAAAACAAAACGCGTATGGACAAGGAAACCAATGCAACAACGAGAGAAAAAAAAGAAAAAATCTATTGCTTATGACACATCAACGGTATATATTACATTTTCCAAGAAATGTACCTTCCATTGAAGAACGGAACACAACAAACACAAAATTGGTATGGCGCATGTCTTCGAAACAACTCGATCCCTGTCACCACGTAGGGCTGTACTATCGAAGTAAGAAATAGATGTACAAAATCACTTTAGTAATCTGACCACGAGAACAGTATCTGTCGAAACGTAGTTCAAATAGAAAGCTTACGACTCATGACACGATAAAGTTTCTTTATCTATGCACTTCACTGACTCCACAAAGTCAATAATATTCAAGCTTGTTTGAGCAAATCACTGCATTTATAGAACCCAGTGAGATAAGTAAAACAGCATTCATTACTCCTCATTTTCTTGTTGCACTACCCGAGCAATTTTCTATCAGAATTCAGTCTGCTAAATCTAACCAACTTCTTAATATCGCAATTACTGGTATTAAGTTCTGTTTAAAAGCTTATCCTTCATGGCATCGGCAAATGTGAAATCAATATTCCTGATTACTTTACGGTTGAATACAATTATTTTATATCAAATTGTTTTGTTACCACGTTCCGTCACCTGGTCTTAAATAATGTTGTTGGCGTCGATGACGGTTTTTGTAGCCGTTTCCTTAGAAGCGGCCAAAAGGCCTTGCTTTGAATGATTAACTGTACAAATAAGATAAAAACCAAAAAAGCCGTACACCTGCCTGATTTTTGGAGCTACTTCTCTTTATGTATAGAAACTACCGCAACAATCGTCAAGTCCAAAATGTCACAAACGTCTGGAACAGATGCTTTTCTTACACTGCTATATCACCCCACACTGCTATATCGTCCCACACTAACAATTTATGCATTGCATTGTTTGGAAACTATGTTATGGGATAAAATCGACAAACATGTAGAAAAATCGCAAAGTGATTTTCAAAGTTTGCTCCTGGGTAAAACAGAAGTATTTTCCGATAAGGAAGCTAGATTTTCTCACATCATGTTCCATATGTGGCAGACAGCACTGGGCATATCTTCTTGGTATTCTTAGTCACAATCCTAGTAATGGTGTTGAACAGGAACTAAGTTTTCCTGCGATATACAGAAGTTGAAATAGTAAAAAAGATGTTTGTTGTAACGGACTTATTGTATTGCAAGAACTGACTGATTGTATTTTGAACAACCTGAAAAACAAAAGGTTTACATTATTTAAAGAAGCCTGGACAGCTGCTGTAGGATATTTCAAATTTTCTGAAGCTACAAAAGCGAGTTAGCATTAAAAGTTAGAAATGCAGTTCTGGACTTCAGCTCTACCTTGCTCTTGCGTTGTTTGGTCTAATTGAAACTTTAGCAAAATATTGTTAAGAGGAGGCAGGGGAATGGTTTCAGGGGCCATAGTTGCCCTGTCTTTTACATTTGCTTCTGTTAAATAAGGGTATTACAAGATTGTGATATAATCCCAGATACGTTACCTTGAGGTATACCACAATGCACTGGGTACCAAGATTGATGTCACGTTTTTCACCTGAGATAACTTCCAGCTAGTTATTTGGCTAATGTCTATACAAATTAGGGATCCATCAGGCAAGGCAGGTATATTAGAAAATAGGAGCCTTAGTTTATTAAATGGTCAAGTTAGTTTCCAATTTAACATGATTCTTTGTCAGCAGGTCTTCCTAGGGTTGTGTCTTGCTAGTTGGTGTTCTAGAATGAGTAACAATTGTTGAAAATCCATCTAACTTTACAAAATGTGTAGGAATCATGACTGAAAGTTTGGGCTAGTTCAACATTATCAAGATGCTTGACGTATGATAACACGTAGAAGTATAACTTTTTAAGCAACAAAAACTTCAGGTTGGTGTCAGAAAAGTCATAACTTTTTATGCTTTAATGAAGAGACTTATACAAGGGTGTATCGTCTAAGTTAATCTATTTAGGATGAAAGAATGTCAAAATCTTCCTTGCAGGCTATATGAATATAAATGGGGCTTTATTTTCAAATTCGTGGGGCTCCAAAAGAAGAAAAGAGCTTTTGTTAAAGGTAAACGCTATGTAAGGTATACTAGGGAGTCTAAATTTGAATTTCATTCAAGTGCAAGACCTCGAAGCGGACAGCGTCATTAGATTTGACAGCTGAATGTATATTGTCCTGTCGGTGATAAAGGCGTTATTCAGGATACTGTATTTAGTATAAATGAAATTCTGTAAGGATGCGGGGACATTTTGTTAGTCTAGAAGTTACAGAATATTGTCAGAAAAGTAAATTCGTGGAGGAATAAGTAAACGGGTTACCATTAAGGCCAACTTGGCGTAGTTAAAGAGGTTATCCTTTAAATTAATTTTCTTAAATGCATCCTTGACCTAAATTTTAAAAATCTTGTTGTTTCAATGGTCAAATATGGGTGCATTATAATTTGAGCAGCAAAATTCTTTGAAAATATATCCACATTTTGTTCTCCTCTTGCCCCTCGCTCTGACAGCTTTAAAGCTCCAGAAGAACAGTTTGCACGACTTAGCTTGTTGTGCGGCTGTCTTACTGCTGTGAATGAAATCTTTGCTAAACTATGATTCCAGTCACTCATCTCCTGTGGCGTCCTAGATATGGTATTAAGGGTCTTTGTAAAAGTGACAATATAGCACAGTACTAATAGAAGAGCTCTGATTTCCGACTTTAAGGATGGTAGCTGAAACCGCAAACTACACACCGCAAAAGATAGAACTTACAAAATTCCAATCAAGTCACTTCTTGAATATTTGATACTTACTCAGACTACAACGTTTTTGCCCTTATATACTTTTTGTCTGATCTATCAATTTCCAAAACATGTCACCTAATTTCCATTGAACATAATCAATATTAAATCAGAAGATGCTGACGTAGGTAATATCTTTAATTGCAACAAGCACGTTATGTATTACAGTATTATAACTTGGACACAGTACTCTTTCCTTAAATGCAGTGTCGCTCAGGTTCGGTCTTGCACAGGGTGAAGTGAGTTAGTGATTGCACGGACACTTATGTCCCTGATAAGACCAACATTACTCTTTGCCAATCTTTGCTCTAACTTTAGTATCTTGAATGCCCTCCAGAAAAAGAGTATCATTTTTAGCAGTCAAGAGATGACGTAAGTCTTTAAGTGTAAGCAAACCCTGCGTTATGTGTATGGTTATCACTCTATATAAGTGTCATTGTACTATTTTTTCTCATGTTTTCTGACCGTTTATTTCAGTTATTTTTGTTGTTTTTTCTCAATACAGTTTCTTGATTGATTTCCTACTTTAAATTTTAGGGTCCATAAGTCGTTTTATTTTATCAAATGAAGCCCATTTTCTGCATTATTTCCCAAGCCTTTGCCATAAATAGTTACATATAAATTAGTAGAATTATCCTTACAAAGCTTAATATTAAATATTAATGTATCTCTAAATCTATGAGTCGCTCCTGCCTTTTAAATCGTTTTAACGTTATCTTAGTATAAAATGTCGTCCTATTTGAGTAAGTCCCCCCTTTGAGATATCAGGTTTAACCTGTAACCCGACGCGTTGGTAAAGGAAACACAGTAAGTACCGAAACATTAGAGTCTGTTGTACAATAAAGGACCATTCAATCTTCCCTTTCCTAAGCTTGAGTTATATATGTCCCAATAGAGTTACAATATATAAAAAATATTTCAAACCATTTATTTCTCTCTTCTTTCTGTTGTACGTATAAATATAAGGATAAATATATATATACACACACACACACACACACATATATATATATATATATTAAAAATGCATAACTAATACATAAAGAAAGACTGTTGTATCATATATATGTATAAATAATAAAATATATATGAGTAGCTGGGTTAAACATGAATCTGATTCACAGATGGTTGACTTAATCGCTAAACAATGGTAATTTTGGTCGACAAAAAATCTAGTTTTTCAAAATGTTTCAAATTTCTTCTTTGGAATTTGAGCTTCTGATAAAAAGGTTGACTTACTGACAGAAAAATTAATTTTAATAAGCAAAGTAGAAAGCTGAAATATGGAACTAGGGTACAGCCCTAGAATGAGTATAGACTATGTTATTGTTTGCTGTAATTGCTTAAATACCCGCCAGGGACAAGAAGGGTTTATATAGGGAAGTTCCTGTAAATNATATATATATATATTAAAAATGCATAACTAATACATAAAGAAAGACTGTTGTATCATATATATGTATAAATAATAAAATATATATGAGTAGCTGGGTTAAACATAAATCTGAATGTTTCACAGATGGTTGACTTAATCGCTAAACAATGGTAATTTTGGTCGACAAAAAATCTAGTTTTTCAAAATGTTTCAAATTTCTTCTTTGGAATTTGAGCTTCTGATAAAAAGGTTGACTTACTGACAGAAAAATTAATTTTAATAAGCAAAGTAGAAAGCTGAAATATGGAACTAGGGTACAGCCCTAGAATGAGTATAGACTATGTTATTGTTTGCTGTAATTGCTTAAATACCCGCCAGGGACAAGAAGGGTTTATATAGGGAAGTTCCTGTAAATTGAGAGCTGAAATCGAAAAATGGCAAAAAAACCCCTAAAAACCCCAGTCAAAGGGAGTCATGATGATACACAAGATAGCACAAAGTGCAGATAGTTTTTTCAGTTAGCAGCTACACTTCCGAAAGTGGGACTGAAACGCTCGTAGAATCAGAAGAAAAGGAGGAAGAAAGAAGATAAAGGATATAAAAAGCTGAAACGTGGTGTCATGATGTTGCTTTTCAGTCCTGCACCAAACTTTAGTTATGTCATTTTTATGTGAATACTGAGAGGGTCCCTATTGGTAAAAAGATGGTTATATTTGCGAAGAACTAAACTCAAAACCTACATTTTTCCAGGAAGGTAATAAGCCTAAATTTGATGTTAGGGCACTTTGAAATTCTGCGCTAAGCAAGGGTTATATGTATTTTTTTCAGCGGCCAGGATTGAAATAGAGAGTCATGTGGGTACCTCGATATAATATTAACGATAGAGGGATACAGATAGAAATGAATTTAACCAGACAACGTAGCAAGCATAAACTTGGTTCCAGGGTACTTTGCTGCTTTATAAAGAAAGAGGTCATGTTGGGACTTCTTTGAAGACAGACCTACTATCTAAAAATGAAGTAAACAAAAGTTACTTGGCGAATCCAAAAATATGAATACTGGTCAACTCAGATTTGAAATTATACGTATTTAAGGTGGAACAGTGATTTAATGTTGCTTTCACTACCCAACCATATGGTACGTGCAGCGCTCCGTTTTCTCTGCCAGTAAAAATAGGCACTCTGAGAAAGTGGAAAATGCTCTTTTTAAATGATGCGGGTTACTAAAATTACATCAAACTACTGCCACGAATAAAAGAATATATATCTATATTAATTTATATATATATATATATATATATAAATGTGTGTGTGTGTGTGTGTGTGTGAGAGAGAGAGAGTGTGTGTGTGTGTGTTCAACAAACACCTCAGTACTCAGTAGCTCCAACTTGTGGCTCAAATTACCACATAAATAATAGAAAGAAGAAAATTAATTGAGTAACTACCAGCTTCGAGTATTTTGAAAAACGTTTGCTCATAGACAAACCTAGCTAATTCCATGTTTAAATTGTCGTTTGCCGTAGCAAAGCACAAAAACATCGAATGTCTGTTTTTTCACTACACATACTCGCGCTCTTTTATAGTTACTTTGGTTGGTTAATTCATTCTTTAATTGTAGGTCTTTGTGCAGAAGAATCGGCAGATATAACCCTCCTTTTTGGGTCCAGAAAGCTACCTCAGCAGTCATATCGCAAAATAACATATCCCATGTTTAGCCCAGGGTTTAAAAGGACCCTAACACCAAATTTTATCTTCCTATTTTGGTCCTTAAATTCTGTGGAACGACAAACACACAAGTATACAGACTTAGAATTTTTGGAATATACATGTTGTCCATTTTTTGGCTTGCCCTGTAGTTTAGGCATAACTTAACTATAACTCTTGACATTGGGCAACACTTGTTTCGAACTGCTGAATGACTGTAACTTGGGGCCTGGGATACCCAGTTATAAACGTAATATTTTCACACGCGGTTTTAAAACGTTATCCTAATGGCTCTTGTGCGCAATATATTCAGTGCTTAAGTTTCCAAAAGGTTTTTTTTCATTTTTTTGTGATATATATATATATATATATATATATATTACAATCCTCACTGCGCATGCGTAGTTTGAGCACTCTTGCAGGATCCCACAATAACTCTTTAAGCTGTGTTTGCTCCGGCAACATGGCCAGAGAGTTATGTCTCAGAAGCTCTGTGCTGCACTGATGAGCCCACAAAGGGCGAAACAGTACTGTCTGCAGTATATATATATATATATATATACACATACATATACATATACACATACACATATAAATATAAATATATTTAATTTTTAGTAGCTTACCCACATTTATCCATATTTATTTAGAATTTACATCAGTAATGTTGATAAAATACAAATGAAATTGTATCAAGTTACAATTCAATAAACGTTGGGGTTTTTTTGTGAAGATATTAGGATCGAAGGTCTTGAGAGTGGGTATTTGTTGCAGGCTTAGCCTCGTTTTGGCAACGCTAGTTTTTTTGTGCATTTGTACGTTCTTGATTGTCACGGACATTCTTATTAAGTAATTTCACTAATTTTAAAAGAAATCAAGTATCTTGGTATCAGTGAGTCATGCTATCGTTTTAAGTCTGTGGTATGCGTGACATCCTTTGAAGATGGCGGTAGAATTTACCTGACCTCAAAACAAGTTTTGAATCACTGCCACGATAGCAACCAATTCTCTTTTAGAGAAATGGAGGGAGAAATGGATTATCAATCAGTCGATTAACGTACTCGTTGGTCTGTTCACTAATCCATCCATTTATTTCTCTTTGCATGCATGGTTGTAGTCGACACACAATACACTAACCAACCAACCACCAACCCTTGGCCGAGGAACCAAATAATGTATCAGTGGACCAAACCAGCAATCAATCAATAAGTCAATCAATCGATTAATCTATTGATTAATCGATTGATTGACCAAATTGATCAAATTGATCAAATCAATTAATTAATCAATCAATCAATCAATCAATCAGTCATTTGGTCAAACAATAAAATCTAGATGAATAACTGACAAATAATAATTTACATTTCTATCTTCGTGACATCATTTCGCATCCAATTCAAAAATTAAGGAAATTTAAAAATAAGTATAACGTTAAAACCGGTTGGTATTCCATTCGGTTTGATCTGACCATTCGCGAAGTGAGATGGAAGGAAATTTTTAATTCTTCCCCGAATCTCTGTGACGATTTCGAGCAAAATGTGCTTACTTGCTTTTATCCATCTTCTCACGTACCTTCACGTTCCAGGGTATTTTGTACTATTTCTCTTCCATCAACAGGACTATTAATTTGATGGTTTAAGTGATTTTCGATAGAACCTTATTCTTTATCCAAGTTGGCTTTTTTCAGGCAGTTAGAGAAATCAATCTTCTTCTTCTTTTCGGCCTTTTCCCAATGCTACAAGTCAATAACCCTGATAAAATATTTAACCGACAATGGCGACAGACTATAAAACTATAGTTTGCGATAATCATATGAATGGCCGATAAAGTTCTTTTGACATTTCTTAAAGGAGACCAACTGAGAAAAACAGTGCATATGGAGCGCAAAATGAAGCATGCCAATGCACAGCTTATCCACAGATATGTCCTTTATTAGTTGTTTTTATTACCAGATTACTCTTCAATTCTTTACCTACACAATTCCCGCTGAAAAGTGTTTTCAAGAGTTAAAGCTTNAACTCTTGACATTGGGCAACACTTGTTTCGAACTGCTGAATGACTGTAACTTGGGGCCTGGGATACCCAGTTATAAACGTAATATTTTCACACGCGGTTTTAAAACGTTATCCTAATGGCTCTTGTGCGCAATATATTCAGTGCTTAAGTTTCCAAAAGTTTTTTTTTTCATTTTTTTTGTGATATATATATATATATATAACAATCCTCACTGCGCATGCGTAGTTTGAGCACTCTTGCAGGATCCCACAATAACTCTTTAAGCTGTGTTTGCTCCGGCAACATGGCCAGAGAGTTATGTCTCATAAGCTCTGTGCTGCACTGATGAGCCCACAAAGGGCGAAACAGTACTGTCTGCAGTATATATATATATATATATACACACATACATATACATATACACATACACATATAAATATAAATATATTTAATTTTTAGTAGCTTACCCACATTTATCCATATTTATTTAGAATTTACATCAGTAATGTTGATAAAATACAAATGAAATTGTATCAAGTTACAATTCAATAAACGTTGGGGTTTTTTTGTGAAGATATTAGAATCGAAGGTCTTGAGAGTGGGTATTTGTTGCAGGCTTAGCCTCGTTTTGGCAACGCTAGTCTTTTTGTGCATTTGTACGTTCTTGATTGTCACGGACATTCTTATTAAGTAATTTCACTAATTTTAAAAGAAATCAAGTATCTTGGTATCAGTGAGTCATGCTATCGTTTTAAGTCTGTGGTATGCGTGACATCCTTTGAAGATGGCGGTAGAATTTACCTGACCTCAAAACAAGTTTTGAATCACTGCCACGATAGCAACCAATTCTCTTTTAGAGAAATGGAGGGAGAAATGGATTATCAATCAGTCGATTAACGTACTCGTTGGTCTGTTCACTAATCCATCCATTTATTTCTCTTTGCATGCATGGTTGTAGTCGACACACAATACACTAACCAACCAACCACCAACCCTTGGCCGAGGAACCAAATAATGTATCAGTGGACCAAACCAGCAATCAATCAATAAGTCAATCAATCGATTAATCTATTGATTAATCGATTGATTGACCAAATTGATCAAATTGATCAAATCAATTAATTAATCAATCAATCAATCAATCAATCAGTCATTTGGTCAAACAATAAAATCTAGATGAATAACTGACAAATAATAATTTACATTTCTATCTTCGTGACATCATTTCGCATCCAATTCAAAAATTAAGGAAATTAAAAAATATGTATAACGTTAAAACCGGTTGGTATTCCATTCGGTTTGATCTGACCATTCGCGAAGTGAGATGGAAGGAAATTTTTAATTCTTCCCCGAATCTCTGTGACGATTTCGAGCAAAATGTGCTTACTTGCTTTTATCCATCTTCTCACGTACCTTCACGTTCCAGGGTATTTTGTACTATTTCTCTTCCATCAACAGGACTATTAATTTGATGGTTTAAGTGATTTTCGATAGAACCTTATTCTTTATCCAAGTTGGCTTTTTTCAGGCAGTTAGAGAAATCAATCTTCTTCTTCTTTTCGGCCTTTTCCCAATGCTACAAGTCAATAACCCTGATAAAATATTTAACCGACAATGGCGACAGACTATAAAACTATAGTTTGCGATAATCATATGAATGGCCGATAAAGTTCTTTTGACATTTCTTAAAGGAGACCAACTGAGAAAAACAGTGCATATGGAGCGCAAAATGAAGCATGCCAATGCACAGCTTATCCACAGATATGTCCTTTATTAGTTGTTTTTATTACCAGATTACTCTTCAATTCTTTACCTACACAATTCCCGCTGAAAAGTGTTTTCAAGAGTTAAAGCTTTACACCCATCTCGGTTTGCATGGTTTAAGTAACCGGTGTTGAATAAAACTTTAAAAAGTAGATTACCAGTGTTTTTTTCATTGTTGCATTGTGTGACAGCTTTAAGTTGTTTTTGTTTCCTTGCTTACCAAACAGTTTGTTTATTTCCTTTCTGAGGATGATTGGCTTTTGACCATCGTTTTGTCATTTTTCTCTCTCTCTCCAGATACAGTCACAGTTTGTAGATATTCCGATGCGATGTAACTGTGGGCAGAAACATCTGGAATTGTTTCCTGTAGTTATGTGGGCACATCTACAAATATTACCTCAACCCTAAGTTGTTTAAATAGAGTCTTCGGGTGGCAATTTTGCCACTTCAAAAAGCGACAAACAAAAGATGTTCCAAACCACTATTTGGAAATCAATTTAAATCTTAAGTACAAACTGGAAATGACTTCAAACGGTTCCGGTGGGAAAAAGGTACAAAATCTTTGTGTAAATTATAGCGTAGTTACTTACAAGTTATATAATTATTTTCCACCTAATTTCGTTAAAATACTGCGAAAATAAAAACAACTTTGTGGAAAAGACACTTGCAAAATCTGCACTTGTAAGTTCCACTTCATGAATATTCATTGAGATGTGACAATGTATTTTTGGTCTTCTTTCAAGGCACTTTGATTGTTTTTGTCGTCATTTAATTGGTTTTGAACTTTCAACCTTGCTATTTCGAGCCTGTCCTCACTGCAGTGTCTTTTACAGTAAACTCACAATCTAACAACACGTTTGAGCTTCAAGAGAACTGGAAGGTCACTAATTAAGCGATTTTTTTGTGTATATTTTTTCGTTTTCGACTTGATAGCAGAGATGATACCCTAGTTGCTTAATGTCAAGGCAAATTTCAATGAAGCGAAAATCATTAGCCACTGTATTTGACATTTTACAACGGTCTCTGTTGTAGGACAGCCAAGGCCGGCAGCGCAAGTTGAGTTTGCCAGCCTACCTTCAGAAGCGTAACTTCCTGAATAAGGATCAGAAAGATCAATCTTCCAGCGCAAGGATGTCAAGAATCAATTCAGAGACTCGAGGTAATGTACAAATAGAGCAGTTAAAGGAGTCAATTAAACAAGAGATACGCAGGGAACTTAAGATAAAGGAAGGTGCTGAAAACCTGCGCAAAGTATCGACTGATAGGAAGACCCTCGTACAATGTAATCAGGCAATAAAACAGGCAAATACCAAGCTAACAGAGCTGCATCAAGACTTGCAGGAGCTCAATGCACACATATCTGAAGAATTAGTGATAGGTGAGTAATAAGGTAATATAGTTTGCATAAGCAAATTTAAGTTGCCGTAGGTTGATTATGGAGTTTTATTCCCTAAACTCGTTTCCTCTCTGGTTGCCACATACCTGGTCGACCGACATTTAAGTCGCGAGGGTGCAGCATTGACTTCTTAATTGTTTCTGATGGTAATAAATTAGAATGTGAAATATTAATTTTAAGTATGTATATTCGTCATTTTCATTGTTTTGGTATTTGTCATATGTGAGTTGGGCTGCGGGACAACACAGGTCCTGGAATACACGAAGCCTCTTCTTCTTGTTTCCTTTTTCGGTTGTTTTTTTCTGTTGGAGATAAATCACAGTAACCGTAGCTTTCTGGTCTTAGTAACTAGAACATGTTTTGTGTATAAACTATTTATACGAGTCATTTTTCTAAGTCTCCAAAGAGGTATGTTTTGAATCCAAACTGCGGGAGTTGATGCAGTTTATACCTCACAGTTGAAAGCAACAGAGCGAATAGGATTTTTATTGCGCTTCAAACATGTTAACGATGTACAAACATTTGTACATTTATTTGGTAGTGAAATACATGTATGTTTGAAAAAATATGTTAGTGCCAACTTGCCAAAATGATGAGAAGGGTAACGGTAAACATTTTGCATTTGTTTCCGGAGCTTCCATAGCAATCTTTGAACAGGTATACATGACGAAAATGTGGCATTGTTGCTAGAGTTTTCAATGGAGATCAAAGTTGAACTATCGTCAGTTTAAGAAAACCGATAACACCTTTCGTGTGTTTTATGTTTGTATCAAACATCGAGAAGGCTTGCTACATCAAGAGACCGATAGCAAATGTTAATTCCTGCGTGTTTGAAAAATTATAAGAATGCAATCACAGTGTGCATTAAACAGACATACAATAACACACAGGAGATCGACCATCATGAAGAATTGCTTAATTATAGTTGGATGGAGTTATTTGTATTGTTATTTTTTTGGTATGTTTTTGTTGTTATTAACGGCAGCAAGTGATTTTTAATTAATGTATAATGATTACTTCAATTTTCCACGAAAAGCAGTAGATTTGATTCAGTTTTACTTATTGTATTTCACCACCACATGTTGTTATTAGCTCTACTCTATTTTTGAGTTGAAGTTAAAATATCCACTTAGCTACATACAAACTCCTGATCTGTGCTTATTTTTACACGGATACTGTTTCTATTTGTGAATTCAAATTTTGTTACAATTGGATGTCAGTATGTCTGATTTTTGAAAACATCTGTCACATTGTAAGGGTTCATTAAATTGGGACAGAATATGACATTGGTTACAAAATCTGTTTTTATCCTCATTAGATATGCCGTAGGTATACTGAAGCAGAATAGATTTTTTACTTCGTCAATGTGATATGCCTATTCGTATTTTATAGTTTTTTGTTTTTTTCACATGGTGGACAGATAACCCAAAAGAAAACCACAATTGTATTTACCATTAATGGTTACTAGTAATTAGAAATGTTAAGAACATGTGTCTCTAGGCTAGAAACAAGTACAAGATATTCATTTAGTTTATAACACTGCCAATTCCAGTAGATCATGGTTGATGATATAATTTCTTTACTTTGTTTTGTAATACCATTATATTACACAGCTGGCAATACTTCATAGCAAATCAATCTTTACTGAAACTGTTTACAGTAGCTAGCCCTCATTATAATTTCCTTTGTATATGTATAGTCTGTGGTTCTTTTACATACTAGAACAAGTGAATTTTGTCACAGCAAACTTTGTATCTGAAAACAAGGAATAACTGAGTGGTGATACTTAGGTTTTTGGCTTTTAATTTATACAAGTCATAGATAGTTGATTTTTTCCCTGTAAGCTTGTCAATAAAAATAAAACAATGCACAACAAAAATAATCAGTCTGCAAGTGCAGATAAAGGGTTCATTATTACAAGGCAAAAAGTAAAAGCACACACACACACACACACACATATATATAACCACAACATAGACAGTGCTCTTTGTGAAAGGGGGCTGTGGTTGTGGTAGTGAGGCATTTCTCGACTGGATGTCCTTCATGATGTCAACCAATGACATTTTCTTTTTTAAAAAAGTTTTTTTGTTTACTGTGGGAAATTGAACCCAAAGCCTCCTCAAACCATATATATATGGTGGCCAACCCCTAATTTCTTATTTTTGACTTTATCAGATTCTAGTTATAATGGCAACAAGTTCTTTTTGTAGATGTAGATAATTCTTACTTTTCCACTCCTTTTAAAATGAAAAACAGTAACTACAGAGAGGGCTTCTG
>RDPX01000035.1:3658240-3690740 GCA_003991215.1 Morbakka virulenta
TTCGTTGTCTGGAACAGACCTGACCACCTCATTTATTGCTTTATCCCTAAAACTCTCTCTCTCTCTCTCTCTCTCTCCATCTATCTATCTATCTATATTATTTATTGTGATCTTACTCTAACTGAAAGGATATTTGTTAAAAGTCATTAGTATGCCAAGTGTCTGAATGTTCCATGATGTTAAAAATCTTCAAGGTCTAAAATTATTAAATTTTCTTAAAAGTACTGTTGCCCCTCCAATTGAACGTGACACATTCGTGGTTGAATGACTTGGTTGAAAGTCCATTAAATGGCATTTCACCAGGTTCAGGGCCAAAGTAGTGAGTTTTTCCATTTGTTTTGGCCATACAAAGTAGTTGTCGTAATTGTTTACTTTTGAGTATATATGTAAACGTACCTATAGATAAGCATTCGTATGTATGCAGTATTCACATACATGCATAAATTAATATAATTTTTATTTTAAGGTTATAGTACATTATTAATTAATATTGCGAATGAAATAATGCTTTGTGCTATTTTCTGTTTATTGACTCGCGATGGAATTAATGTTGTTATGTATATAAACAGCTTTGTTTAATTCACGGATATGTGCCCTTGGAGATAAGTGTGCTGGGGAAGGAGTAAAATCTGTGAACCCAATTTCGCGTACTATTTCGTAGAAAGTAATTTGTTGTTGTGTGCGCGTGTGCGTGTGTGAATGTCTGTGTGTGTGTGTCTGTCTGACTGTGTCTGTCTATCTGTGTCTGTCTATCTGTGTCTGTATGTATGTATGTATGTATGTATGTATGTATGTATGTATGTATGTATCTATGTATCTATGTAGGAATGTGTGTATGTATGTATTTACGAATGTATGTGTTTGTATATACGTATGTATGTGTATTATGTAAAGTCGAAAAGGAATGGGCCAGCCATTGTCTTGGGTGTTGAATGGAGCCTAAGATTGAATTGATGTGAGTGAAACAAATGTATCAAATGTTCAACTTGTGCAAACAGTCGAGAAATTACTTCTCCCTTACCTTGTACAAAATATTTTGGTTTAAACTTATTTGCGATTAATCTGTTTCGACCATAATTACGAATGTTGTAGAAGCCAGACTAAAAATGGGAAACAGCTGGTTGCATATTCCCACTAAAGTAATAAAAGCATAGCTACAAGCCTGAATAATTCAACAAAAGTTAAGTTTTAAACCGACTTTTTGCTTTAATATAGTTCTGTTTAGCTTAAGCAGCTTTTAAAGCCTTATTTTGAGATCTGCGATCTTGTAATTTTTTATCAACGGTAAACTTGGAAATATCTGCGGTCTCATAACAGTTTCAAGCTGTTGTTTTATGCTTTGTTTTTCTTTCTCTTAAGACCGTCCAGATGTTGTCCTGTCGCCCGCTGAAAAGGAGCAAGATGGCAAATTCCACGGAGAAGTATCCAACAGCCGAATAGCATCACTTGAAAAACAATTGGCTATTGAGATGAAAGTGAAACAAGGCGCAGAAAATATGCTTTCAATGTTGATGGCAAGCTCAACTAAAGGAGAAAAGAACAAAAAGTTAATACTAGATACTAACCAGATGTTGTATGATTCAAAAATCAAGATCGATGGTATTAAAATGTCCATCTTACGAGAACAGCAACAGATCCTTGAAGCTGATGACAATTTTACTAAAGGACATGGTACTCCAGGACCAGACAAGAATGTACCAGTAGAATACCGTATAGAAGATATACGGCATCATATTGACATTGAGACGCGTGTTGTTGAGGGTGCCAAAAATATTTTAAGGCAGTTATCTTTAACTCAGGATAAGAAAGCAATCCAGGAGGTAAGAGTTGTTTGACACGTTAATTAATTTGTTATTGTGTTTTTTATGTATTTTGTCAGTGTAGTGTGTTCTAGCTGTTTGTCAGAAATATAATTTAATCTTGAGAACCTCCCACAGAACAATGTCTGGGTATAGTGTTACAATGTATTATTATAGTTATTATTATCATCATTATTTTTATCACTGCTCCACAGCTATAAATGATGGAAGATTTGCATGGCGTCATGATTCGGTGTTGTACACCATTCTTCATTTTGTAAAACAGTTAGCAGAAAGGGGTTTCGAAATATATACTGATTCATCTGGTTATCGTGATCCAAATGAAATCTTCAAAGGGCTTAGGCCAGATATTGTATTTAAAAAGGCAATGATATCTACTCAATCGAACTTAAATATAGAGAAGTCAAACAATTATAAGAAAAATAGATACTCTCATCTCGAAAGTGATTTAATTATTAACATGAACTTAACCAAGTTTTTCGTCGAAGTTACTTCACTGGGTTTTATGCCAAAGCAAAATGACTTGTTCTTTTCCTTTCTAAAAAGTCATAATATAAATACTCAAAGACTGATTCATAAGGTTGGTGAAATGGCCTTACGATGTTCATACTATTTATATACACAAAGAAATAAAACATGGTAAGAAAGAGGAATTTTGAAATTTTACTAAGCTTTGTTAGCAATTTACTCTGTATCAGGACTGCAAGACAAATTTTACTGTCTTAGATAAGCTGATTTATATTTTAGTGTTGTGGATATTGCATTATATTTTTTTAGGATTTTAGACAAATAAACATGCAGTTAAAAAAAATTATTATTATTATTATTATTATTATTATTATTATTATTATTATTGAGTGGTGGAGCAATACGAGCCCACGGGGGACTCAAGGGTAGAAACCCCAGCAAATCCATTCGACTCCCAGCCCGATAGGGGTAAGCAGGGTGCATGCATCACACCCAAGTGTGTGCGATATTGATGTTAATTAAAACAGCACATGACCTTGGAGGTGGGGCCTGTTTAGGTTTCTCAGTTTAGGAGACCCATTCTGCTTAAAACGGTCTCCGTAGCGAGGCTTCACCTAAGACCTTAGGACTAAGTAACAAAGTAAGAACTCGGTACTCAGCCCTTCAGAACAAGAGATCCACGCTCACGAAACCTAGACATGATGCTCCCTTCCCCACTACTCTCGCCCGTTAAACAGAAATGCGCGATGTGTCAGCCCTTTCGAGTTATGCACAACCGGTTAAGGTCAGGCAACAGAATGGCAAGTCTGCGGTTTGAGCGGGAATGTTTGATCTAGCCCATTTATAATTACCAGGCAAAACTAGTTCGTGTACCCCACCAATCAATTAAGATCAGAGGTCATACGTCTTACGACGCTGCAGGGGAGTCAATGTCCCTTTCCAGTAGTACTAGGCAGTTAAACCGGCCAATTAAGGCAAGTTTAACTTTTCCCACTGTTCCCGCCAGGTTTACCCACCTCGACTAGGGCAAGGACGCTGCTCCCTGAGGAATTGCCAGGCGATCTGGGAACTTTCCGTCTACCCTTTATTATTATTATTATTATTACTACTACTACTACTATTATTATTATTATTATTATTATTACTATTATTATTAATATTATTATTATTTTGTTATTATTATTATGTTCAATGCTTCACTTCACGACTTTAGTTATTGATGTCGGTAAATTAACTTGAAAGCAGGCAGCAAGAAGCCACCAGAGGTTTAAAGTTTACTTTTCCAGTCTCTTACGACGACAGTACCTTTCTTAGGATACGTACTGATCCTAACAATGCTGCTTTTTGTACAACTTCCATTTTGATGTTTTCATCGCAATCCTTCAAATGTGATTCAAGTTTCTTACTAACCATTCCCAACGCACCTATAAGAACAGGAATGACTTTAACCTTCTTTAGCTTCCATAACCCTGCAATTTCATCCTTCAATGGTTGGTATTGCTCAATCTTTTCCGTTTCATTCACGTTTACCCTTTTGTTCCCTGGAATGGCGATGTCTATTACTTTAGCTTCTTTTGTTCTTTTATTTATCATCACAATATCAGGCTTCGATGTGTTGGTCGCATTGTATCATCATGTCCCATAACAGTTTGTGTTCTTCGTTTTCGCTACAACCATCTGGCTTGTGGTTGTACCACTTGTTTGCCCGTTCCAAACCTACCGTACGACACATTACCTAATGAACATATCTTGCTATATTATCATGACGCCTTTAATATTCTTTCTGTGCTAACTTGGAACACTCACTTACGACATGGCTGACACTCTCACCCCTCTCGAAACACATCCTGCATGAAGGTGACTCTGCTGTTTTTTCAATGTGGTATTTCAGTGATTGCGTCTGAGCACTACAAATCAATGCCTCAGTGGTACTTTTAAAGTCTCCCTTATTCAACCACCCCCAAGTCTTTTCCCAATCAGTGAAACAGCCCAGGTGTTGATTGATGTTACCTTATTTCGCCCGTGCAATTTTGATTTCAAAATTAGTCTTACCCTCCTAAGGTACTCTTTCTGGAAAGATTCTTTAACTATATCCTCCTTAATCTAATCCAACTAAATAGTACTTTTCATCACTTTTCCTCTTTTCAACACCAGGACACCACACTTTTGAAATCCGAATTCCATCCCAATGTCTTTGCTGAATGCGTGTACAGTAGACACTAAACTGTCGATCTCATTTTCGTTTTTCGAAAACAACTTTAAATCGTCCATGAAAAGCAAATGGTTGATTTTCACAGTCCCCAAGGTGTATCCAGTACCCATCTTTCTTAGTATACTGGAGAGAAGAATCGTGCAAATTACGAACAACAAGGGAGACAAACTGTCCCCTTGAAATATACCTCGCAAGATGTCAACCCCGCATAACTTTTCACCACATGCTGTCAAGACTGCCTTCCATTTTCCCATGGACTCAGTAATAAACTTTATAATGTTTTCGGATACATGTACCAGTTTGAGACATTCAATTATCCAGGAGTGGGAGATCATATACGGTTTTTTGTAATCGATCCACGCCATTGCCAGATTTTTGTGCCTTCTCTTACACTCCTTCGTAATGGCTTTATCAATAATGAGTTGGTCTTTAGTACCCCTACTTCTCCTTCTCCTTATGCAACCTTTTTGCTCGTCAGGAAGCATCTCATTCTCTTCCAGGAATTTATAAATATTATCAGATATAATAGTTGTCGTTAGTTTCCACATTATTGGTAGACAGGAAATTGGTCTAAAGTGTCCTACGTCGTTTCCCTTAGAAGGATCTTTTTGGCAAAGGACAGTTCTGCCTTTGGTCAACCAATCATGAGCAGTTATATAAGATGCTCAATTTTTCTGTCTTTTCATGTGAGATTTGAATTGCAGTCGTGAACCGAGGAGCGACTACACGTGGTTATTGAACGAGTTTTTTCTGTTGCACAGTAAATGGGTCACATCATTTGTTTTGCCCAAATCCGTTCGAGAACAGATGACAGATTAATTTTAAGTTATTATTTTGTTAACATTAACTGCACTCCTAGCTAAAGACGATTCGGAGCTCTAGCAACACCACTTTCATATTCTGTTTTAGTTTAAGAGTACGTAGAAAAAATTAATTTGCCTGAAAGAAGTTTTTCTATCCTCAACATTGTATTTGTTCTTCCAAATCCGTAGCCATATCAAGTAGTTATGGATGCAATTAACTGTCATGAAAACTGGTGAATTAGCTTACTTTTCAAGGCGATGGATAACCAAGGGATTAGATCTACCTTTGTTTGAGTTTGACAAGTTAATCTTAGAATTTGGATTTTGAATTTGTAGATTTGTAGAACCCAGTGTGAAAAAGGGTGCCGGTAAAAGAGCAATTACTTTTCGTTATTCTGTATATCAAATAATCATAAGCAAGAAATGCGTGTAAATTTTTCTTCAGGGTGAATTATCACTAAGCATAAAAGGTGCACTTTTAAAGAACTGGAGACGCAGTTGAATCATCGTATGTCGGGTAATCTTATGTTCTTTTTTTCTTTGAATTGAACCACAATAAAAAAGTCGTAAACTTGCGTCACGCTGTGACCATAATGAGAGTAGCAGAAGGACAGTCAATGCAGTTTTAAGTTTTAAGATTTAAACAGTTTCAGTCTGCACCCTTTAGACGTTTACTTCATAAAATCAGAAGACCAGCCACTAATTTCTCAAAGAAGACTGGGCTTTTTAGTGCTTTTACATACGACAAAGAATTCGTAATGCAGGTTGAGTAAGTTTTTTTCAAAGTAGTAGTATTTTGATAAAACAAAGTAAACGTTTCAGCAAGGAGACCAGGCTCGAGGTGCAAAGTTGGACTTATGAGGCAGGAAAAGAGGTATTCTCTTTGAAGAAATTGTATGGGTAATCATTAAAACGACGAAGAATCAATAAAGTAATACAGGCAAAATAAGACCAACATGGGGGCTTGACTTGAAATTTCCCCCGGGACGTAGAAGTATTACCACTTATTGGAAAGCATGGAGTATACTCTGATAGGTTAAAAGCATAAATCCACTGCACTTGGTCATTTATTGCACTTGCTTAGAAGGAAGGACTTCGCTTCCACTACGCTGGAACAGGAGAGAGCTGGTAGTAAAGGAAGCACTAGAGAGAGAGAGAATGGAAGCATTAGTCATCTGCAGTGAGAAAAATAGAATGTTGGATGAGTTACTGGAATCGTCGATATTATCCACAGTGTATTGTATATGTTGCTAGTTGTAAAAGGCTTTGTTAGCACTTAATCAGTAGGGAGTGAAAATAACTGCCGAGTGTATTGGAGCATTTTACACTATTAAGAGCTTCCCGTTAATGATAAACTTGCATTTTGTTTTTTGACACCTAATTTCTTGGGGGTTCTCTCTTGCTAGCTTTGGCACCATATATCATCAATCAGAATTATCAGAATTTCGCAGTTTTTGTTGTTGTTGTGTATTCCGTGCGTCGGAGAGGTTGACATGCGCTGCGGTTTTTTCTGCCAAAGTATTACCAACGTTGTACTGAGATTTACGTGTTTTATTGAATTACACTGAATCCGCATATCATTTTAGTGGTATAGCAATTGTAACAAGGTTGAAAACTATATGTGCACTTTTAATGTTAAAGCAAACAGTCCATCCTGGTTGTTTGTTCATTTTTACATTTTTCGTGTAGGTAAAAACGTGTCTATCGGGGACGTGCCAACGTACAGATGCATCTATAAGTGGCTTACCAGTAGCTACCAGAAGTAGTACCAGTAGCTTGCGATCAGTATACACATTCAAACCCTTTCTTTTGAACTTTTTTTTCTTTAAAGTAGGATAATCTCTTTCTCGCAGTGTGCACAAAGCGTTCAGAGAATATTTTTTTGGTAATAGTTTAATTACATAATAGGGATTCAGGAAGGTGAATATTGGTCACAACATACGAAAATCAAAAGAAATGCTATTTTATTGATTACGAAGTAGAAAGGAGAAGAAATTTAGTACATTTTCATGTGGAGGTTTGACACCTGGTTTCGTGAGCATCATTCATTTAAATGTGTGATTGACGAATGGTCCAAAACAGTAGAAATAAAATTTCAATTGTATTTTGTTATCACGAAAGCACAAAATGTAGGTCGAAAAGAGACTGTGGCATGTTGTGATTTAAGTATTTTTATTCTTATCTTTGCCGTCTCAATTTTAGAGGGAAAACAAATTGTGTACTTTTGCTTTCTTTGCTAATAAAATACCGTGAAATTCGAATGTAAGCATTAGCATAAAATAGGGATTTCTCTTTTCCAGGTTTAATAGGATGGCAATGATAAAGCGCTTGTTAGCAGTAGGAAATAAAGAAAAAAAAAGAAGAAAAAAAGAAAAGAAAAAAAGAAGCAAAAAAAAAAAAGAAAAAAAAAGAAGCAGCAAAAAATGAACACAATTTTAGTTTGGTTTGTGAGTGAAAGTCGACTGCTAACTTCAGATTATTTGTGACACAACGGACACCGCATAATATCAATTAACATTTGGGCTGCCCCAAATCTTAATTGTTCGGAAGATATTTTGGATCACGTACTTTCTGACACATTTCCTTAAATAAAACTGTTCCCTAAATACAATCCCAGTTCCTCCTGGTTAATTTAGTTTCTTTTTATGTTTATTCTTCTGTGGCGAGATGTATAGCAGTATTACACAACAACGGTACGAAGAGATAGTAAACACTGCTGTTTCATATACTGTCTATAGACAGAATTTTACGTATAGAAAAATCTTTGCCAATAATGTAAAAAAAACCTGGTAAAGTAATGTAAGGCCCAAAAGGAGAGAGGTATCTTATTCCTCGTTAGGAAAATTATAGCACCGCAGTGACTTCGTGGGTAGTGTGTATAATTTTTTCCAAGTAACCTTCTTCGAAGGTCATTCGCTCAATGTGAAATGGAGGGTCAGTGTCTGTGACCCATGAGTCGTCTTTGTTAATGGATTAAGGTCAACCGGAGAAGAATGCTGATGCTCCCTTGCCAGCTATAAGCCTTTTTTTGGTTAAAAGAGTTGGTGGGAAAATAGGAAGCACACTTTTTGATAAATTGGTTAAGACAGTAATTGCAAGTACCAAAGCCCTATGGCTTTTTTTCCCGCCGATTTTATTGCTAGCATTTCCTAAAAAGTATTGCTTTTTTAAACCACTTTGAGCCTGGTGTTATTTTTAAGAGTGACTGCACTTTGTGATACTTTGTGAAACTTGGTGATGATCTCTTGAAGTTTTCTTGCACATGAAAAATGACAGTACTGACAATTAGGTGCTCTGCTTTGTAGTTATATTTATGATTTTAATAGCCAAGTTTGCAGCTGAACCATAACACTAAATTTTACATGCCATTGCCAAAATGTAGTTTCCTACACGTACATTTTAATACCAGTCTTTTAAAAAGGCCCCAGGTAAGTAAAGCAACCTTCAGAGTATTTACTGGACAGAGCTGATGAAGCAGGTGCTTGCCTGTTTGTCTCTCCTTGACCTGGAAAATGTTGTCCAAATTCTTCGCAAGCTGTCTTTCATGGCCAGAAATTTCATTGACCTTTTAGTGACAATTCATTTGATTCCGCGTTTAAAACAGAAGTTATTGGACGAATCATTGTCGGTTTTGCTGTTGTGATTTTTAAATACCGAACTTTATTTCTCTATTCTCCGTTTTAGGCAGAAAAAAGAGTAGTAGAATCGACCCAAAAATTAGACTTGCTACACGCTGCATTGGAAAAAAGGGCAATGGAGTTCTCACCAGAGGCTGCGGAAGTTGGGATATTCAAAGATACAGCAGGTGAACGCAGGAATTCTACTTCTCAGCGTCACCATAAACCAGCTGCATTAACTGGCAAATTAGAGGTACGTATTTTCAACTTTAGTCTTTTTGGGGGTTAAAGTATTTTTTTAGGACCTCCTTGCTGCTTACAGCGAGTCGCTCTTCCGTTAATAAGGTACTTTTGGTGAACTAAGAATCTTGAGGTCCATGAAAATGTTAGGTTTTTGAATGTGGTAACTAATAAAAGTCAAAAAAAGTGACAGCTAGTTGAGTATATTGGTACGGAAGAGAGTTACAAAGAGATTTTTGATTCGTCCAAAGGAACTTTTTACTTTCTAAAACTGCTTTTTGCCTAATATCGAATGTGTGCTTTGTAATGTGCTTTTCCATAAGGATGTTGGGAAGGGCGTGCTCATCGAATGAAGTGAAGGATTTCTAAACATTTGAACATTTAGTTTTCTGGTAAGCAGCGGATTATCTTCTCTTGTATGGCAAAATTTGTGTTTATATGTATTTTACGAGTTTTGTAGCAGAAATTATAGACCAGAGGTAAAATAAAACTTCGGCTGTTACTGTAGCAATTGGAAGACCTTGAAACTCATTGGTCATGCACTTGCTCGCTTTCCTATTATTTTTATTTTTTTCACGCACATTCGATATTACTCGTAGATCTTTTTTTTTTAAAGTTCTATTTTTATCGGTTATATATGTAGAGATCTTCTTACATTTAACTTTTTATTTTAAGTTAGGAGCGTTTTAGAGTAGCCCTAGCAGTTTGGCAAAAAAGTCGGCATGGTCCATGTTATACATGTGGACTCGTATGTCATTGTTACAACAAAATAAAGAGTTGCCATGGTAGTTTTCATAATTATAAAAGTTTGATGGATTTTGGAGGCACTTTATTGCGTAGGCAGCATTTCCTAATTACGAGGTCTACATTATAAATTCCAGGGTAACATTCACATCAGCAATTCTTTTTAAAGTTTATTATTAAAACAAGAGAAACAGGAAAAGCCATTTCTCTTCTCACAATTGCATTTGATGAATGTCTTACAGTGCCGACTGTTCAAGCAGGGTGTTTATATATTAATGCTTGGGCAGTACTGTTCCTTTGGCATAATAAAGATTAGGTACCTACTGGTATACGAAATTTGAAAGGATACCAGTGCAGCCATCAGAATTATAAAAGTGAGAAACTTTTAACATTTAACTTCCTCATGGACAGAAAATTAAAACACGATGGAGATAAATTATATACTAACTTGTAATGTGCAATAGGGCGTTTTAGCTTATTTAAACAGAATGACAGCAGATATATTTGGCGAAAAGTCTGAATAAAAGAAAACACCAGAGGTGAATTTTTGCTTAGGAAGGGAATAAAGATAGAGAGTGAAAAAGGAAGCTTTAGTGACAACGATAGAAGGCTTATGATAGCTGAGTAAGTGAATATTAACAACCAGACAATAAGGAGAATGCTTTGAGCAGACAAGAGAGATGACCTGAACCGAAAATCCACAGAAATTAAAAAAGATCTTTTGAGCAATAACACCAATGGAACAAGGTTTCGCGTCAGTGTATCAAAGAGGAAACTGCGATAATTAAACCAGGAAGGAACCCTCAGTTAAAAAGCTGCACAGAAATTGTTTTTTGAGAATGAAGACATAGTTATACCATCTTGAATCAGCTGATCTCCAGAGAAATCACTCCGGAAAAGTTGCAACGAAACTACGAAGACAACATTTTTCACGAGATGCTCACAGCCGAAAAGAAGTTACCGAGATACTGAGAAAAATTGTCATCATTATTTTAAAAGTTAGGAGAGTTCCTTTGGAAGGGAAACAAAATTTTGTTGACATGGCGCCCAAGAAAGGCCAACTGAGCGACTGGTACAATTGGAGAGAAATTACGCAGAGATACGTTGCTCAATCGTATTGAACCAGTTGTCAAACTAGGTATCGAGAAACAAATAGCTTGCTGCATAAAGGGAAGAAGAAGCACCGGTGAGATATTCCTAGGACGGCACCTACTTTACCAGACAAATGAATTTAACATGCCAGTATAAGCTTTTGTCGACATAAAAAAGCTTTTGATTGGTTACCTAAGCCTGACATTTAAAAAATGGGAAGGCATTTTAGGGTGCCGGAGATGCTGGCCAAGGTAATTGACAATATCCACACAAGGTGTCAAGGTATGCTAATGGAAAAACAGAGGATTTTAAGGTTCACCCAGGCGTAATTTAAGAATGAATATCTATTTTATCGACTATATCATAGGTAAGATTGAGGATCAAGATTTCGAAATCCATTAGAAAATTACTGAACAGCTTGTTGAGTTAGATTTAGCTGGTGACAGTATTGATCAGCAGAAATCTGGACGAAATGCAATATACAGTCAGGCTGTTAGTCGACAACAGCGAAAAATTGAACTGGCAGTAAACGTCAGCAATACGGAAAGCACAAAGTAAGCTTCCCCTGACGAGGTTGCAGCCTTGCAGAGGAAATCGTCAAGTAGTGAAAAAGGTCAAGTGCCTGGGTACCATCGTCAATAGAAATGGGTAGCATAAGAAGGAGTATGAAGAGCAGATAAGGAAAACAACTGAGGCTGTGGACAATGCTTGGCGTATGGAAAATTTCCCTATGGGCTCTTAAATCAAGATTTATGAGACGATGGTAGCAAGCAGTGGCACGGGCAAAGGATGCGCATACCTCATAAAGCCACAGTGTGTTCATTACGTCACAAATATAAGCCACGGGCCAGCAGTACTGAGTATGACTTGCGACTGACACATAAAACCAGATATTATTGATGTTAAAATTCATACCTAACTATATATCAAAACGTGATTCCATGCATACCCAGTTAAGTTTTTTAGTTTCAGTAAAGCGTTCAAGCTTTGTTTTTCAGTTTCAGTAACGCGTTCAAGCTTTGTTTTTCAACAGCGCAGTGTTTTTGTCTGCTAACATCTGCTACCATCTATCATCAAGGTCATCAATAAACAACTTCCACCATCCCAATCCCTGAGCCATTTTTCGAAGGACATAAAGTCCTCCATTGAATCATTTAACCAGGTGCTCAACCAAGTCTTGGGCAGTCTCTCACAAAGTCAACCCCCCCCCCCAAACCACTCTCCAGTCTGCTACTTCCAAAGTAACACTGTTACTGTTGTAGTAGGTGTCCGATCAATCTCCATCTTTATAATCTATCTAATTCGTCAACTTGTTGCCCTTCGTAGTGCAACAAATAGTGTATTTAGATACTATTCGGCCCAATGGACAATTAACATTTGTTACAGCAGCTTGTTCTCAAAATTGGAGAAAACTCTAAAAAACTTCCGAACAAACAAACAAAAACCAGGCGTCAGTTGAGGCTGCACTGTATGAGCTTTCATACCTGTATTGGAGGATTTATTTTTTTAAAGCACTGCTTACGACGAGGTTGTTACCCTAATTTTCTTCCTTTTTTAAATGAATTGGGCAGTTGTTGCAACAGCCCAACTGGTTATAATAGATTAATACCAGAACGACGTTTTGCACAACCACCTTACAGCTCAGCTCTCTTAAAAATGATTTATATAGGACGTGTATGGAACGAATTTATTGTTGTTTATTTGTTATTTGTTTGTTATTTGTTTTTTTATTATTTTTTTTCCATAACCTTCAGACGCACCCCCTCTCTCACCTTTTCCGACGTGGCGAAGAAATACCTGTGTTGTTGTTATCCCTTCCCGATTCTGATTCAGCAAAAGTGCCACTTAAAAACAGTTGGAAACGCAATCACAATCTTAATTTTTAAAGTTGTTAATTTACTTATTATTCTTTGTCAACAATTGCTTAGTACCCCGATGTAAGCTTCTCACTTGCTAAGTATAATTGATGTCTAGACGCAATTGTAGTGAGGGTTGTCTGTTCTACTTTGTCTCTGTGTCTGGACTAATATCTTCTCAGTCAAACCGTCACTGCCTACTGACAAAGGTGTGTTTTAAACAGATTTTCAACCCAGAAAAGGAAAAACAAACAAACTCGTTATTTTTTGATCAGATAATTCTCATTTGTAGGGAGAATAAAGCTTTGTTTTGTAACGGAGATAAAATTTTTCCGGATTTTGGATGTTACCAATATATGTGTTGATCTTGTTGCCACTTACTCAGTATGGTTTCCTGTATTTGTGTGTTCCACACCCAAAGCTTTCAGGTAATCGCTGTTTTTCTTAACACTAGAGAGAAAACTGCAAGCAATGATTTAATATGAAAATGAAAAACAAAACAAAAACTGAAAACCTAAAAAAAATCTCCCAAACCCCCAAAGCTTGTATTAAAAAAATTATCTTGGATAAAACAGATTTTTCTATTTTCTCTACAAAATGGCACGGAAATTGGATGTGATCACAGTATCGGTTTGAACATGGCAAACATTTTAAACTTGGTGGGGCTTAATATACTCGAAAAAAAGTTTTAAGATTTTGTGTGTAAACCACGAAAACACTCGTGAAAAGTATGAAAAAATTTTCTTTTCAGTTCAAAAATACCAACTCCCAGCTTTAAAGATAACGATTAGGCTCGAGATACGAACCTTGAAGCTTAAGTGTTGCAATCCATAATTTAATTGGGGGTTATACCAAGCCCGATAGCAGTGTTTCGCCATCAGTGTATTAAATCTGGTATTGCGATACCTTTGCAAATGTGTGGTTTGTTGATTGTCAGCATCCGAGTGATGATTTGGGGTATTATTTTGTGTTCAATTTTTCTGATGACAATTTTAAACTGAAAGATTGCACCCTTTCCCTGTGGACAAGCGAAGAATCTCAACACCTGAGACTGAGTTGACATCCGATAGTGTAGACTTGGCATGTGATAGTACTGGCACCACACAGGCATAGAAAGAGCAATCATCACCACAATTTGCTCTTTGCCACGTTTTTGTAATATCAGACTTTTTTCCCCTAATTTTTCTTTTTTCGAAAGGTTACACTGTTTTCGAGAAGAGCCTCAATGATGGTGTTAGTATAAAAATGATCTTCACGTCGATGGCGCCTCACCTTTGTTTTGTTTAGACTCTGCAACACCTGGTTCTGTTAACTATGCTCGATATGATCTTCCAGGAGTTAAAGTAGCTGTTAGCGATTTTAAAATTTCGTTCTTGGTCGTAGATTTGTACAGATTGTTTATTTTCGCACAAGATTTCTTGAATCAAATTTAGGAGGCCCTTCTTTTTCAGGTTTTCATTTTAGAAATTGATGGCAAGCCTATCATCGTAGGCATTTTTAATTTGGTTAGGCTAACGGGTGGATTTCGTCAGTTTCGTTAAAATGTTCCTTGAGATTAAGTTTTCAGCTTTTGCTGCTTCATCGGTTTTCGCAGAATGTATTCTGGTTGGTATTTAGACATCTGTGCCTAGTCGTAGGTTCGAAAGGCAAACCGTCATCCCCTTCCGTCCTCTTCCATTTGCGATTGCTTAATGTTCATTATTCTTCTACCATCATTTGTCTCAGGCATTTCTATATTCGATTTCAATAAGATGGAACTGATGTACTTGCAAATGGGTGATCCCTGGTGGTGAAATTCACTTTGCCAAGCGAATTCGTTGATTTGTTTCCTCACAAAGACTTGAAAGTCGAGATTTTGAAAATATTTCTAGTAGTGATTTTAATATAAATAGTACCCCTGAGATTGTTCATTTGGTGTTCATTTGTTTAGTTTTATCCGATTTTGAGGGAAAAGACTAATCCTTTGGGTAGATTAATTTTCTCTAGCTCCTTTTTTTAAAATGACACTGCTGTTTCTTTACCGGATTTTCCTTTGCGCACAGATCAGAAATTGGATTGTTTCATAGTAAGCCAAAGGTTGGTTGCAGATGTAATCGACGAACTTGATAAATATAGACCTCCTGGTTCAGATTTGATTTTGCTAGTTTCCTTCCATTGTTTTTTTCGAGATAGCACTGCTGCTCAACCTTCTCAGACTGATTCTTTTGTTCTGTTCACCAGGATAGTTTCTTATCCTGCCACGATCTTGAATGCAGGTGATACATTTGACAAATATTGATTGGTATTTCAGCAAGGTCTTTAAACGCTATCTCAACAATGTACTACCGAAGTTCTTGCAGAGGTAAGGTGATTTTATTATTGTTCAGTACGGATGAAAGGGGTGCTTCCAATGATGACTTTTTAACACTAACCACGGAATGCATCGATAGGCTTATGGTTTGATTAGTGAAGGACACTCTTTATCTCTGGATATTCCCAGGGCATTTGATAAGGCATGACATGCTGGCTTGCTTCATACATTTTCTAATGTTATTGGTGGTAAGGTCTTTAGTTGTCAGTCCTGCCAGATCGTAAAATACATCATACTCGCTGGAATTACGTCGAATAAGCATTCCATTAATACTGGTATTTCTTACGGCTTATTGCACTTTCTCCCTTTCATCAGTTATATTCATAGTATTTAGTTCATTAGCATCAGTGCTAATGGTACCTTATTGTACTCTGTCATCGGCCACAAGGCAAATAAGCAGGAACAAGTCAAACTTGTGAAAGTTTTGGGTGTCACCTTTACACTGTCATGGAATAGGGAAGACTTGGATGGTTTCTTTTAATGTCAGGGAAATGAGTTTTCCTCACTGGTACCAGCTCAGTTAAATCCCGTGTGACTCAGTTCTTTCACCGTCCTCTTTGTCATGCAGTTGGTTGCTCTGGTAATGATTTTTTCTATGAATATAGTCTTTTCTCTTGGTGTGCTAGATTGTAGAACCCTTTAATATTTATTAGATTTTCTCTCCCGTACAACTGCTCCAGTACAGCGTGGGCTGTGAATGGTGTTCTTTATGTTACTTAGAGAGTGTCTCACAGACGTATTGATATACAGAAAGGATATTTTTTCATCCAGCCCCATTTGCTATTCGTTATTCAGAGATTGGAACTGTGATTAGGCATCAATGATAATTTTTATCTTTTTTCCTGTCAGGTTATTGTTCATGGAGCAGAAAAAATCTTAGATGTTGTTCCGAATCGTGACCCCAGAAAAGCTGCTATTTTAAGTGGTAGTCCAGATAATCAGTTTCGCCTAAGTCGAAGAGGGAGAAGCCTTCATGTATCGAAAACATCTGACGAGAACCATTCGAGTAAGTAAAGTCAGTAACATCCTAGTTTTGTTAATTAAGATGCAGTAATTCACTGGCCTGTACCGGCCTGTCCCGGCCTGTCCAACCGGATTGGAAGTTGAAAAAATGGACAATCGATGACAGCTTGAAGGAACTGTAGAGAAAGGGAATTAAAAGTAAACACTATTTTTTAAAACTCTATCAGAAACCATCGTTTAAACTGTTTAATTGATAAGAGGTTTAAAAAAGGTGTGGGTGTGGGAGTTAAGATTTAATGAAAGAACCGATGATAGGTCAAAGAAACCTTGATAAGACAGCAAGCTTGTAAAAGCAGAAAAACAGCTGTTTTAAGTGGTAGTCCAGATAATCAATTTCGTCCAAGTCGAAGAAGGAGAAGCCTTCATATATCAAAAACGTCTGACGAGAACCATTGGTGACACAGTAAATTAATAATATGAAACCCTTTCATAATATAGAATCGATAATACTTATATCTACATGTTTTGTCATAAGTAATACCTTATGACATATTTGTAGTATATGTGTTTATGTATGTATGTATGTAAATATGTATGTAAATATGTATGTATGTATGTATGTATATTTATGTATGTATATATATGCATGTATGTATGTATGGATGTATGTATGTATGGATGGATGTATATATATGTATATATGGATGGATGGATGTGCCCGGGTTTATGTCTCTTTGTCCGTACGTATGAGCTTTTGTATTTTGGTAAGAGACTTGAATATACCCACATGCTGAGATTTTTGGGTATTTGTGATGGGCTTTGTGTCACATAATTTTAAGGTTGGTGACGATGTCACAAAATCTACTACAGCAGTATTGTGAAATTTCCATGTGGGGCAGCTATAACTTTTCATTTTCATTGTAATATTTATATTTGTAAAAGGGTGGTTGTTTTTGTACTTAATGGGCACTCTGCAAGAAAATTCATCCTCTAAAAATTATTGAAATTTTTTGATATGACAAATTGCAATTGAAATTTTATATTTTATCAATCATAACCAACAATGCCAGTGTAAGCTGAAAGGTAACTTACTGTCATAGCCTAAATTATGAAATAAATGAGAAAGGGGCAGTTGTTTTACTTGTGCTTACCTGAATGCCGTTGTTTTGGAACTTGTGTCTTTTCCATGAGCGCTCTGTTCTACGAGACTGGATTTCTACACACATAACGGGAAATTTATGTGCATTTTTTGTAGATGAAATATGTGCCGTTTTAAAACTTGACAATGTGGATGTTGGTCAAACGGGATGGAAACCACTTGGTGCCCACTGTTGGGGTGAAAGATTCAGTATCGAGTTAGACAAGGTAAGTTAACTTATTTTTGACACATACCTGTTAGACAGAATGCCCTTGAGTGTAGAACCCAAGTGATTGATATAGGTATACATTTTTAACTGATGATTTACGGCATTTAATGTATATAATTCTTTAAGTAATATTTTCGATTATATGTTGCTCCTGTTAAATGTTCCAAGTAGTTTATTGACTTAAAAATTGCAACCTTACCTAATCATCCCATTTAAAAACGCAGTTAGTCAGGCACGCGCTGCCTTATTCCGAGATAAAAAGATTTTCAACAAAAATTCGATGCTACGATGTTTGAGGATACAAAAAGCCAGGCTAATAAAAAGTTATAGTGCAACACACTCATAAGGTGAAAAATGGTAAAGGCAAGGCCTTTTTGAAGTACTTTGGGAGCTATGTTCTGTGTAATCCAAGGAGCAAATTGGCATTGGAATTAGCCCAGAGGACAATTACTCTGTCTGAAAGGGATTGATAGTCTAGCATACCTAAAGAAGCTATTCAAAAAAGTGAGACGGGGACAGGTAAAAGGCAGATGCCAAATCATGCAAGAAAACATTTAAATCGAAACCACTCCCCTCAGAATTTGTTTAGATTTTCCCCCACCGTATTGAGATGTGAATAACCACACAAGGCAGGTCAGCAGGAAGAAGTCAGACCTGCGAAAAATGTAGAATCAGACCTCCAGGCTGTCAGAGAAGGGTAGGAAGTGGCTGGTTTCTTTTAATTTGACTAAAATGCAACGGATGCTTTTCATTGGAAAGTTGAACCGTTATCTCATTCTGATTTCAACCCCTGGTGAGGTTGCTTTTCCTCTTGCCAAATATTTACCAATGAGGATACTTTGTTTGTCATTTTCTCCAGATCTTTCATAAGGTTCTTATATAAAGTCTATTGGCAAGTCTGCTTCTAAAACAGGTTGTTTCTTTGTATTGAGATTACCTTATACCTGAGACCATCTTATATTCGTTATCATGCATTTGACAATATCTTGTCACTTTTTGTAACAACCATGAATGTTTTGTTAAGTAATACATTTACATCACAAATGTAAATAAGGAGACATAAGTCACATCATAATCATAGATAACATGTCAGGATACATAACGAAATCTTTACATAGTCAGCTGAATGTCACTTTTAGAGAGGGCATTATGTCGCTCTAATTGTACTAGTTTGCTTCGTGTGTGATATTTTAGTATTATTTTGCTGAATGAGACGTATTCTATATCATTCCCCGTCAATAAAAGTTTTCTTTTGTAGCCATGGAGATGCATAAATTTACAATAAATATCTTTTTCGCCATAATTGACCTCACAAACAAGAGCTAAGCCCCAGAGGTTTCTATAAATACATGTGATGTGGTCATTAAGCATCTTAAAAGTTGCCAATCTTACCATCACTTCATCAATTAAATTAGTGGAAAGCTATCCTTTGAACTAAGGTGTTATCGCATGATTAACTGATGTAGACTGACGTGCAAAATAATGGCATCTTCCGGCACCCTCAAGTACGCTTCCATGGTCATATCTTCAGGAATTGGAATCTTATCGTCTTTGCTGATGGAGCAGGTAATGCCAATAATGGTTTGAAAAAGCTGCTTCACAGCCTTTAAGATTAAAATTCAATTATTTGATGGTCTTTTTCGTTTTTTTCCGGCCATTTTTTGTTCTAGAGTGCCTCTGATTTCATCACAAGAAGACTTCCCATAACTTATTGCAAAGAAGTACCAACTGGGATCTGAACTAAAACCATTTTTTCGGTGACAGAAGTTAAGGAAATTCTGATAGTTTTTTTACTGCCCTCTCAAACCATCTCTAAAATATTCTACATGGTCAACAGTTGGGATTTAACCGTGAGACTACTTACAGGTCATTCTTTGCAGCTCATGAACAAAGCTGCTGTCATGGTCTAAGTCATCAGACAAAAAAAGAAAAAAAAGGGGAAAAAAAGAAGTGCATCCCAACTCACCTTTTTGGTTTTGGTGGTACTGTACCATCGGGTATAGTGTAGATCGTTGCTTATTCCATTGGAATACTTGAACTTCATCTTGAATTATGAATATGTGGCTTTAAGCAAAACCTAATAAAATTATGCATGGTGCTTTATCTATTCATATTTTTGTGCTTTTAAATACTTGCCTTGAATTTGGATGATGTAGATATGGATTGGTAACTGGTCAACCTGGTAAACACGTAGTCCACCAAACTCATCAATAGAAGTAGTGGAAGTACACAATGTAGTATAATCTGTATTGTTTCACTGGGAGTAATGATACATGGTGATATATTTTGTGCCATTAAGAGCAGCCGAGTAGCAAATGGATTGCTTTGATTTCTTTAACTTTTGGTCTGGAGGTTGGCTTGAGGAACACTCACTACGGCAAATTGCATTGTTGATGCTTAGCCGAATTTTCTTCGTATTCTTTTACAAAAGATGGCAATATTTATATGTAAAGTCAAAATTATCACCTTATATATTTCTGCATCCAAATACTTGTTGATACGCAAGGACTTACGTGACTTTGTATCATGCTCGTGTCAAGCACATTCCCCTATTTTTGGTATGCAAAACGCTGTTTAAATCGTAGGTAAGTTGTTTTCAGCAAGTCAACCTTTCTTCTGTGTGCTTCATCTTGATAGGTGCCGTATTCTGCAGCAGAGATTTGTTAGTGAGTCTCTACTTCGATTTTTAGTTTGTTCTTGTGATGACCAAACACTTACATGCACTTCAGTTTGGGGGTGATATTATTGGCGAGTCTTGTAATGGGTCTCCACTTAGTTCATTCTTGTGATGATGACCTGGCACGTGTATTCACTTCAATTTGGAAGTCATGTTAGTGGTGGGTCTTGTAGTCTCCACTTAGTTTGTTCTACCAGGCACTTAAATGGTTTTCAGTTCGGGAATGATGTTAGTACAGAGTCTTGTAGTGAGTCTCCTTTTAGGTTTTTAGTTTGTTCTTTTTACGACCAGGCACTTACATACACTTAAGTTTGGAAGTGGTGTTAGTAAGTGGAAGTGGAAGTTTCAAAACAATAGAACGAAATAAAGCAGACAGCTAAGAACAAACTTGAGGTTTAAGCCTTAGACCGTTTAATCATTAAAGAGCTAAAAGCCGAAAGTTGGTTCCTGTGAAAACCAGAAAAGTTTTACGAATCAAAAATTCGAGTTTTGCTGGTCATCCTCGTAAACAATGCCAACTTTTTAATGTTATAATTATAGTAAATACATTGTAACTCGGGTGATTTCAGGATTTTAGCCTCAAATGTAGGAAGCTTTGACAACAGAACCAGGAACAGTACGACAGTTTCTTTACAGTTTTCCGCCTGAATTATTAAGGTTATGACAATGAAATTAAATACCCAAATTCAAACATACCTTGTTTTATAAAATAAGAGCTCTAGAAATTAAGAAGTAAACGCAAACACAGGTGCCAAGACAGTATTTACGAACAGATAAACCCTAGCTGACATAAGAAAGAAGATAAACAGGAAGAACCAGTCTGCCCGTACCAAGCGATGCATCAAAACTCTGAGAGACTCGGCTATCAAGAGAAGCATATTGCAGGTGCTAATCACGAAGAGACAGTCTGTTCTCATGTCGCTGGTGTTAGTGGAACTTACATTGAAAATCTTTTTGACTTACTTTTGCCGGAACTATTACAAAAGGTCGCTGTGTCGTTAACGTAGTTAACGTCTTTTTCCTCATAATATTCGTCTTAGAGTTTGAGGTTTATCCAATTTTCGTTTACTGCATGCAGAATCAAACAATATAGTGCTGTTTGCCACGTGCAACTGATAAGCGAAAAGTATTTGAAAAGGCCAGTGGATCCTGGGAGCATATCCCACCAAATATTGTTCATGGTTTTCCATCAAGCTGGATTGTTACGGAGACACCATGAAATTATGGTTTCCACACCAGGCATAAGAGCTGATCACCTGCTCTTGAGGTGGGACATCAACCCACTCTTTCAGTGCTGCAGGATTCATTTTTAAAAGAGTTCGGATGATTTTGACATGACATTGATTTTGACATGGCAGTGACAGTGTAATATCTGCTAGTTTTGCAAAAATGCCAGTTCTTTAAAGGGGTGATAATCATTTCATTTGTACTTGGTGTGATGACGAAGCTCACTTCTACCTTCAATTAAGGGATACTGGTTTGTAGTTTACACTGTGGTGTTTGAAAGGTGATTTTAAAGATACGTTGCCAGTATTATTCCTTTCTGCAACAACCGTGTTATAGTCAAAAAAGCGTGTAATTGGAATCTTTCTTTTTTGTGGGCGTATTGCATTTCCTGATTATTTGGCTGTATAAGCAGGTTTATGAGTGTCAGTGCTTTTAGTCAAGGCATAACACCTATTAGTTGATATCAACCAAGGCCGTTTGCAGCGGATATTTAGCATATTTAGAAGAGATAATGGGAAAAAAACGTGTCGTGGTGACACAAATCTGAATTGAAAAGGAATAGCAAAAGATTATTGCCCGCGACCCGATGTTCCATATTAGACTTAGCAGAATTTTATAAAAAAGATAATCGTTAGTACAGCTCAGTTTGTTTATAACTAACGAGGTAGTTTACTTATTAATAATATATCATGCTTTCAGAATTAACATTTCGACACAGGAAAAGTGGGAGATGTGAAAGAGCCATTTTCCTAGTCCTGCTGTACACTCGGTGTGCTAAAGAGAAATTTCAATAAATTTTGGAAAATTTCAATGAATGAATTTTGTCATCACAGCTTTACGTGCCACTGTTTGTTAGCCAATGTTTAAGTTAGCTTCCTCTATAGAACACTTCTTCCCCTCCTACTCATGCTGTTGGATATACGAATTGAATGGGTTGCAAAAACAGCCGTACAGGTTTATGAATAACTAAAATTAATCTATACAAAATTTTTTCTTGGTTGAAAGTAACTAAAGCGTTTTCTTGCTCATGTTATTGTATGTCTATAATTATTACCATAGTTATTTACTTGTGAAGCTGTGCAGACCAATGAAATAGCCCAATGGCTGCATTGCTGCTGCTTGGGTTTCGATAACCGGGTACTGGGTAGTGTGATGATCGATCGTAGCAAATGTTTTGACAAATGACTTGTATCGAAAATTATATGTTGGATGTGTTTGATTTCCGAGTGTTTCTTTTTAGTCTGTTTTGAATAGAACTTTAGGGATTGTGAAATATGCACAGTACATACTTCATCAGAAATTTGCTTGTAAATGAGCTCAGGATGCTTTTTGCATCCTACTCTTATAGAGTGTTACCTGTGTGTCTTTTTAATTTGTCAGTTAAATACCTTTTAAGTATGTATTATGTGTGTATATATATGTACGTTATAAAGCATATAGCATTTTCTTTCACTGTCATATAATAGAACTCTATTGACACTGAAAACATTTTTGATGAATGCTCATCCTTATTGTCATTCAGCACTTTGTACAACAAATTGGACCACCGCTTCATGCCCCCATAAAATCCAAAGTGGTACATCCATTCGGTTAGTGAAATCTAAAAGCTGTTGAAGCTGACTGTATGTAAATTATATTGTCATCTGAGAAATATTTGTACGGTTTCTTTTTTGCAGTCTCGAGAATTAGAGATTGGGATTTTTTATCGCGATTATCGATCTCTTTGTGGAATTGCATTCCTCAAATTGGAAGATTTTCTGGACAGTCAGCGTCACGAGATCGTCGTCCCGTTGGAGCCCGTTGGGTCACTTCGAGCAGAGGTATGATTGACAATAATACATTGTGTTTATTTTTCTGTGCTATTGCCACGTTCTACCACCATAGCTTTGTTAGCCGGACCTTAAGTTCAGTTGGCCCAAATGACCGTATTGATCATTTTGATTACAGTGCAAGGCCAAATTAACTTTTTTCTGGACTACAGTTCACATTGTTGCTATCAGTTTAAGTTAAACAACAGAAACATTTGTATTTGTATTTGAAGACTGGTAATGCCAGGGTGGATTAGTCTTCGACGGTCAGTCAAGGTGGGTCTGCCAGTCAGGAAGCAACGTCTGGAATGACTCAGGAGCCAAATCCGTGTATGGTAACCCGTACCACAGCTGCTTCTGCATGTGGCAGGTGGAGGGAAAATAGGTGGTCATAATATTACATACAATTCTGACTTTTTTTATGTGGGCCAAAGGGCTTCTGGGTTTAGATATTCGGAAAATGCGTAGGTGCTGGATGACATATCTTTCAGTAAACGTCACCCAGACATTATTTAACCTTGGATCCTAAAGACAATTGAAAGACAATTTTGGGAGTGTGAGAACCTGCTGATTATTTGCTCTATAGTTGACCACAACAGTCAAATCCTTGCAATGAACTGTTGGTATTAAGAAGCAACCCATCATTTTCCCATTGCACCTTAACATAAATGTCGCATTTTTACCTCCTAAATAAATATACACTGCTTAGATTTCGAAAAAAACTCGCTTCAGAACTTGTACTTTCTAGTTCCGTTTGACTTAGTTTTGAGTTTAATGCGATAAAACTAAAACTTTCCATTTGTCTGATGTTGATAACACTATGATGTTAACTCACGAGAAGCCGGTTTAAAAATTACCCATTTCACAGTTCCATTTAAAGTATTGTTGTGTTAGCTATCCACGTTGACAGGTAAGCTAAATGTGTCATAATTATAATTTTGCTGTCAAGGTCTTGCATAGATTATGTAGTACATATTTTATATACAATGGCTCTAATTTTCAAAATCATGTCATTAATCTTGGTTTAGTGGGTTAGAGATTTCTACCGGTGTTTCAGGACCCCCATGATTAACCTGGATTGGCCACGTGGCCTTACCGTACAAAAATGAGAACATTGGTGGCTGACTTCCATTGGAATCACTTCAGTGAGCATGAAGTTTTAAAGAGGTCATTATTGGAATTTTTGTCTTTAAATCACTAGTTTGAGTGAAAAATGTCCGAATATTGTTTATGACATTTTTTTGTAAATTGATAGTTCAGTGTATTTTGAAACTACACGTTTACACTGGCTTTTTAAACACAAATGTGTCAGATTGCTTTTTTTTGTATTACAAAGCCCTTGTGGACAATTTAGCCAAGGAATCTGAACCCAGTTTTCCATCTAATCAGGATCCAAAGTTGGCTGAATTAAACACTAGATGAGACTTTCATTGTGAGTAGTTTTTTTAACTGAGCAAAAAACACAATTCACCTAAACGCTTTACTTCATGGTTCTTTGGTCCGTCGTCGTTATCGTTTTCTATCTTCATGAGACTTGTTGTGTAATTAGCCCCAAATGAAGTATACAACCACCCCAGAGTGACGCCGTAGCGAAGGTGAGTCGATAGTGCGGAATACGATAGCAGCCCCCACACTCAGAGTACGCAGCGAATTGCCTGTTTAAATGGTTGATGCAGGGTTGATTTGAGAAACAACATAAGCATGTTCTGGGTGACGCAAGTTAAATGTGATAACCCAAAAGTTAGACGCAACTTTCCTTTGCTCAATTCAGATGTATGCACTGTAATGTATTATTGTCTACATGTGTTAAGACACTCCCGGTGTTCCAATTCATTTGAAACCAAATTTATAGTCTGCTTCTCAGTTTGATCTTCATGTGTTGCGAAAAAGGTTTGCTCAATATTGGTTAATACGGAGTAATCTTGAGTTAACAAAAATAACTTGTTTTGTGACCACAAGTATCAGTGGAAATATGTACAGTAAGGAATATTTCTGAGGATATCTCTCGGTGAGTGGAGAATTGTATTACAAGACTTTGCGTTTTGATCTAATAGGCAAAAACAGTGATAGGAGACAGCCGTAATGGAAACAGAAAGAATTTAATACCATAAGGGCCCCCATCCCCTTTCATTTCCCATCCTAGTTATATCAGTATAATAGTAACATTTTTTCAATTGAGTCAGCTTTTCATTTACCGATTTTTATAAAACGTATATTCCAGCGCACGTATTCGTGTTTTTTTTATATGGAGAGGCTGCTAATAGATGTTTTTAGTGTACCCAATTAATGAATTTGAGTTATCTTCAGTGTCGTTATCACGATCACCGCTGCTTTCACCATCGTTAGCACTGCAACATTTTTCATCAACAAGATTGGATCCTCAAGACTTAATTGCCATCTAAACGACTACATGAAGTGTTAAATGGGGTCCTTTACATGCTAGTTTTTTGATAAATATTTACCCGACAGCTTCATCTGATAAATATTTGTACACCATGTTGACTATGTTTTACCCTTACATTCAACATGTTCTTAATAATTATTTTTTATGTTGGTTGAAAAAGTTTTGTAATAGATGTAAGCAATAGAACTTAGTCAAGTGTTTTTTCCATGTAAAGTAAAAGCCGAATTTCAGAAGAGAAAACACACACAAGCACATATATATATATATATATATATATATATGGATGGATGCATGCATGTATGTATGTATGTATGTATGTATGTATGTATGTATGTATGTATGTATGTATGTATGTATGTATGTATGTATATAAAAAGTATTAAAATGAAACACTTCGGCTGATAAAATGACAATAATGTGACAATCCATACATGAACAATCCACACCACAACACAAAGGACAACACAACGGAAAAACATAAAAATGAACTATCCGCAGAGAGAAAGAAAAATGATGTATGAAGGATAGAACTATGGTGAAGCGTGATGAAAAATGTAAAATGATAGATGACTACGAATAATGATAAAGATGATGATAATGACTAAGAATAAAGTAGATATCACGGATCATCAGTCGATTATATATATAAAAAGTTTTAATTTACCGAATTGGTGGCCGGCCATTCTTGGTGAAAGGAAATGGTTTTCATGGCAGTATTTAAGCTGACATCCACACAGTTTATTAGCAGGTGTCGTAAGAAGTCCTGATGTGAAAAGATAGGTCAAGATATCAAACGTCTCGTTATTGTTGTGTCTTGCGTCAGGGAGCAAAAATCATCTTGACGAAAAAGCAGAGGAGGAAACGGTAACAAAAAATGTAGACCATAATTTTAAGGATCCCTACTATCTACTGTCTAGAGACGACTAGGTGATGTTGATAAGACTGAGGACAGGAAACTGCAGACAATTACCACATGCTTATCTAACACCACATTGGAGATATACCTGCATATGTACATGTCAGCGTGCCTCCAGATGTGGTAGCTGCTCCAGGCTGTAGAAAATCGGTTGACTCGAGGTAAAATACCACCACCACCACCATCATCATTATCATCATTATCATCATCATCATCATCATCATCATCATCATTATCATCATCATCATTATTTACCTGTATTTCCAGCTTTGCTGGCAGATCAGAGCTTTAATATTTGCTTCTCCGTATGGCATGATCTTTAGGATCGCCCTCTGTCAACACTGCAAGTTCCGTATCTTTTCGCACGTTCTTCATCCACTGTTTCAACGATCGTCCTGCTGGTCTTCTACGTTCTCTTTCCATTTTCTATGTCTTCTCTGCGTTTTAATTAACTATCTAAAGCAAGTAACCATACCACTTAAGGCGTGATGCGCCCCTGTTTCACTTTACTGACGATACCGGGTTCCTTCAGGACACTGTTATTCCTTAATCTGCCCAGACTGGTCACTCCCTTTTTCCTCCTTACAATTTTTATTTCCTTTTGTCCGGAGCCTTCTCTTCTCGATTTCCCATAACATCCATAACTTGCCAATGGTCGCATAACAGTTGCATATATTTACTTTAAACTTTCTCACCAATCGCTCAACCGTGTATTGTGCCATCTCGGTTAGTGGTGTTCATGTCAGCAATTCTCGGGCAAAAAGCCATGATTCACTTTTATGACTGGTCTTGTTATATCGTTTTGCCATGCAATCCATATATACGAAAGTACCACTGTATGTGCCGTCACCTCAAGGTAATCTGCAAACAGGAGCCATTATGTTACACCTTGTTTGAAACTGGTACTAATTGTATCCAGAACCACACCAAACAGAAAGAGGCTTAGCACTTAAACTTGTAGTAGCCCCAATTAAATTTCAAAATGGTCGGTACTTCCTACTGCAGTCCTCACTCTCCGTTTTAAGTTCTCATATATAGACATTGGAACACCTGTTTTTCTTAAATACCAATAGACCCGGTCTCTGAGTACTGTGTCATATGCCGTTTCCATTCAATGAAAATAAAGTACAGGTCTTACTTAACGCATTTTTCTTGTAATTGCAGAACCATAAACATTGCATTCGAAGTGCCTTTTGCCATTGCTAAATCGGAATTGCATCTCAGTGATATCGATAAGGATTTTTAGCCTAAAGTCAATGATTCTCTATTGTTTCCTATTGGGGTGTTCCTGGAGTTTGATCCTTCTGGAATTGACACTGTCTTACTCTCTCCCCACTCCCTGGCATTTGCTCCAGCTCCATAATTTTCTTGAGCATGTCCAGCACCATATATATACATTTTCCTCCAGTATCCTTACTAGATTTACTTCGAATCCAAAACAGCTAGCTACTTTTGCCCTTTTCATTGATTTGATTGCGGTATTACCTCCTTTCTTGTAATGTTTTCAAACAGACCCTTAACTGGCTGTACCTCCGTCAGCTCTCATAGTTCATTTGTCATATTTAACATGGTAGTGAACTACTCGCCAACTATTTTCGAGTTATTTGCCGTTGCCAATAATTTTTTTTGACTGACTCCTTACAGAGGATAATGCAGTGAGATAGTACCTCGTTGCCGCCCGCATTCTTGCCCTCTTTTGAGTTTCCCGCCTACGTCAAGAGCTTCTTAAATGACGTTATTGGGGTCGCAACTTACCTTTGCTACAGCTCGTTTTGCGTTATTCTTCAGCCGCTTGTATCCTGCTTTCTTGTTGGTTTTTTGTTTTCTGCTACTCTTTGAAAATCCCCTTTTCCTATTTTTTATCGTTTCCTGCACTTCCCGGCCTCACCACCCTGTTTCTTTTTTCTTGCCCCCTTTGCTACCTCTTGCTTTTCCACTAACGTCCTCTGCTGCATTTTTGATAGAACCATTGATATTTTTCAGCTTTATATCTACTGCACCACTGAACTTTGTGTACTGTTCTTCAGCCCAAAGCGTATTCGCTCTCTGTTTTTCTTTAACACTGATACAGTAGAAGTTTGTTGAACTATGATTTTATAGCTTGATACCCCTCCTGACACTAACTCATAATAGCCGACGAATTTTTCTATCAGAGCCTGTTTCCAGCATGGAGGAGAAGCACACCATTGGTCCCTTGGGTCACTTTCCCAACGCCTCGGCGTCCACTTCCCTACAAGATAAGAGCTTTATCATTGCTTGCCAGAGTTTGTCAGAGTTTGATCCTTTCTTGTGGGGCCTGGCCTTTTCCCCTTGGTTGCACGTGTGGGACATGGCCTCAGCACGACTGTTGCCGCCCCTACTCCACTTTGAGGCCAGCAGGTTGGTCTTCAATAGGAGTTTCCAATCCCATTCATAAAATAAAAGGGGCGCATTATGCACGCCTCCGCCAACTCTATGCTCTTGCAAATTTTGAAGTTCGAGGCAGTACTATTCTTGGACCTGGTGGGCTTATAAGGCTGTCAGTACACAAAGCAGATGATTTTTTGGCTTATTTTTTGGGGGTTATTTGGCTTTAGGTAGTTTACTTGCTTCATCCATTGTTTAAATGGCGTAGATCGTTTGCGTTCATTTGGTGTCACCACAATTTTGTACCATATTGCCCCACTTCCTTTATCTTAATGACACGAGGTTTTGTCGTTCTATCAATTAAGGTTTTGTTTTAAACCCACTTCGTAATACAAGAATAAAATTCAAGTGTGATTCTAGCATGACTTTGGATTAAAGTACGTGGAGCAGCCTTGTAAAGAGTTCACAAATTGTTCTTGAAGGTTTACATTTAAGAGCTAACGACGGTTTTTGCCTTAAATCGATATTTTATTGTTTACCTTTGTTTAATACCAACTACCAGTTATAGTTACCTTTCGAGTTCGATCTGCTGAGTTGTCCTTTACATGTATCATACCTTAGCCCCTTTGTCTCTCCTGTCGTGTTTACTCTTCACAACAGTAAAGTAAAGAACAGAAGGTCCTACACATAACCTAACAGACACTTAAAGAGTATTAAAAGATACAATCACTTGTTTTATTTGGCATGTTCATACAGCTCTTAGATGGTGCCGGAAAATTGTTTAACTCAAAACTCGCATTGTGTTCCAATATTTTAGAAGTTGTGGCTCTTGTAAAGTACAGTGTTTTTCCTCTTTAACTAAAGGCTGGTATTGTTTTCAACAAGAATCCGCTTAGCGTTATGTTTTTTTAGAANGGTTTTGTCGTTCTGTCAATCCAGGTTTTGTCGTTCTATCAATTAAGGTTTTATTTTAAACCCACTTCGTAATACAAGAATAAAATTCAAGTGTGATTCTAGCATGACTTTGGATTAAAGTACGTGGAGCAGCCTTGTAAAGAGTTCACAAATTGTTCTTGAAGGTTTACATTTAAGAGCTAACGACGGTTTTTGCCTTAAATCGATATTTTATTGTTTACCTTTGTTTAATACCAACTACCAGTTATAGTTACCTTTCGAGTTCGATCTGCTGAGTTGTCCTTTACATGTATCATACCTTAGCCCCTTTGGCTCTCATGTCGTGTTTACTCTTCACAACAGTAAAGTAAAGAACAGAAGGTCCTACACATAACCTAACAGACACTTAAAGAGTATTAAAAGATACAATCACTTGTTTTATTTGGCATGTTCATACAGCTCTTAGATGGTGCCGGAAAATTGTTTAACTCAAAACTCGCATTGTGTTCCAATATTTTAGAAGTTGTGGCTCTTGTAAAGTACAGTGTTTTTCCTCTTTAACTAAAGGCTGGTATTGTTTTCAACAAGAATCCGCTTAGCGTTATGTTTTTTTAGAAAGTGTCATTCTCAGCTTTTCCCAGTATTTACTATTAAACGTTATGGCAGATTTGAACGTGACTGAACTTTTTTATCGTTCTGATATTTATTTGTTTCGAGAGCAACAAATATGGACAAATTTAAAAGGGGTGCTGGATCTAAACAGACGAGTGCTATAAAAAGTACTTACTATACAACAGGTTTTTTTAAGTTTAACTAGCAATTTTTTAAGGCCATCCTACCTAGCAGGTTGCCCATGGTCACTGAATGGTTTTGACTGGTGCTTTTATCAGAGCTCAACCACTTGTTTACAAGCACCATCAGGGATATTCAGCAGACCAGTTCAAAACAACCAGAGGGAAGCAACGTTTCGTGCACATAATGTTCGGTCAGAAGAAATACGATTTTTTACAAGACGTGACTGGTATTACTTGCAGCATGAAGTGTGCTTGTCGAGATCGATATGCATTTGTTTGCACATGCTGTAATTGTGGTTTGTAAGAATAAGATTTTTTTTTTAGTTCGCGAAGAATCGCAACTTAGGTATAAGGATAATAATGCAACAGTATCAGTAAATCCTGTAGGGTTGGTGTTTTAGGACTTTTTGATTTAATGAGAAAGCCGGCATTAAATAGTTGTGGCAAGTACCATTATTACATTATGTCTTATTGCCAACTGAGGAAAAAATATGTGCTGTACACAGAACTATCCAGCTTGTAACCCTGCTGTAAACTGAGGCTAACTGAGTAGCGTAGTTCATATTACATTGTACCTTTGTCTTGTCCTTTGTTGTATACGAAGCCAGTTGCTTTGGTATCCTATGAGGGTGGTTCATTAAACGGCAATCTTAACGGGGCTGGCTGAAGCAAGCTGAACCCTTGTACAACGACGTGCAAAAAACGCCTTCAGAAAAGGAGAAAGAGACAGCCCTCTAAAATAGTTTGAATTGTCGAAGTAAAACTGTCGAGCTTAGCAAAGTTTGATTATAACGAATTTCCAGACGACGCTTAAAGCCTGCGTTTTCAGCTAAATGAAAAAAACATCTTTTGGCAGGAAGAAAATGGACGGGAACCCCCCCCCCCAAACCCCTGTTTTTAGTTGCTGAATTAAATGTCAACGCATTTGTCTTGTTTTTCATGTATACGTGCCTACACACTTCCATATCAATATATATGCGAATGTACATACATACATACAGTACATGCATACATACACACATACATACATACAGTACATACATACATACATACATACATACATACATACATACATACATACATACATACATACATACATGCATACGAACATGCATGGTTACTCCGTCTTGTCGGACGAGTGCCATTCCTTCATTTCTTTTTTCTACCTGTTCTTTCCGCGCATATAGTCTTACTTGGCTCTTGAGACCTGCAAGCGAATTGCACAGTTTCTGAGAGATGTGGCATTCCAAGTTATCCCTCAGGGTGGCAACAGTGGGATGAATCCTGAGGTGTCGCTTGAGTCCACCAGACGACACTTTACAAGGCAAAGAAGGCCACAGTCAAGTGCCAAACGTTCATGCTTCTTGCAGGTTCTCCTCAGTTTAGCACACGAAACTCCGCTCTCCTCACACAAACATACATACATGCATACATACATACTTACATACATACATACATACATACATACATACATACATACATACATACATACATACATACATACATACATACATGCATACATTCATTCATTCATGCACGAACATATACATCATTTTAATCCTGCCAGGTTTTCCATGTATCTATTAAAGAATAGAAATCATAATGAGACAATGATGAGTTTCGTGCTTCCGCTCATCATGCTGCACACGGTCTTCATTACATATAATTTGCAAATGCCACCGAGAAATTAAAGTTTATACACAAGACAATTACAAGAAATGGTACACTCTCAATTGAGATGATCAGGACGTAATGCCCCATTATTGGCCCCTATTGGAATTTATTTTTTGAAAATAAAGTGCACATTTCTGTAAGTTGCACAGGCCTTTTCATGTCCAAATGTATTTGGAAAATTGCTTTTTGTTTCGGTGCCATCGATTTCCAAAGGACTGGTGCAGTTAT
>RDPX01000035.1:3695740-3696950 GCA_003991215.1 Morbakka virulenta
AGCCCGGGTCCAAGTAAGGACAAAATGGTGCAAACACAAGCCTGAACCCGGTACAAGAAAGTGAGAGATGCGAGGTATTGTGAGGTCTTTCAACCAGACTGTCAAAGTAATTGAAACTAAATGCCCTGACATGATTGTGGCAGTTTGTTAAAGTCATAGACTTTGCCGTACCCCGAAACGAGAAAAAACTCTGAAGAAGTAGAGAAGGTTGATAAAGATCAAGACCCTGCAATGAAGACCAAAAAGATATGGAATAGAAGGGTGACTGTTATACCAATAGTGGAGGGAAAACTAGGAACAGCACCAAAGAAAAACTGAAGAAGAGTTTAAAGGACATTAAAAGAGAGATACGGATTAGCAGAAACTGAGTTGTACAAAACCTGCATTCTACCAGGATTCTTCAGAAAGTTCTGAAAATTTGAAATATCTTGTTGATCTCAAATCTCGAGATCACATTACTATTGACCTTTTAGTGAACGTATTTTAAGTTTATTAATAATAATAATAATAATAATAATAATAATAATAATAATGATAACAGTAATTATAGAATACTATTTATTGATATTATTGTTGTCATCATTGTTTTTGTGATGATGATAATTATTATTATTATTATTATTATTATTATTATTATTATTATTATTATTATTATTATTGAAATCAAAAAAAGAAAAAAATTAGTGTAGAGTGCTTTAATCCTGACTTGTCATGTTATCTAGTGTATCTTACTTCTATGGCTACAGTACATGTGCCGCCATTCACTTTCTTGTTGCTTGTTTCCGGTGTGTAATCAATGAATAATAACAAAATACTGATTATGATCGATAATCTTATGAGAGGTACTGAAATTTGAAAACCGAACGAAGTAGAAAAAAGCTCAAATAGAAATCAGTAACTGTTTATTTATAAATTCATTTTTTAACTATATGTACGGTTATAATCCAATCTTTTTAATAATTTTTACATTTCAATTTTAAATAAAGGTAAATGCAATGTTTTTTTATATTTGGAGCTGAAGTTAAACTATTCTAAACTGATTTATTGATCCCTCATAAAGTGTTAATGAAAAGGACATGTCAAATGACGAATAGAGAAGACTTGCCATGTCAAACTATGGTGTATCCTGATTAGTGGAAACATTATACCATTTTTGTGTCGTGAAAGAGTTGAATGATAGAAATTAATTAATTAAAAAATAAATATTAAT
>RDPX01000035.1:3707013-3722717 GCA_003991215.1 Morbakka virulenta
CTATACATGTTCCTCCTCTTCTCTTGTGCCTTCTTTCTTTCCTGCCTGCCCTCTCATTCCCTGCCCCTCCTCCCATTTCCCGTTTTCAGCCCCTCTTGCCTTTTCTAACCCCTCCATTCTCATGTCTCCTTTCTTCTGCCCTACCTCTTTTCTTGCTTTTCCTCTCTTTTCTTAATTTTGCTCTCTTCCCTTGTGTTTGCTCTCTTCCCTTGTGTTTGCCTTCTTCCCTTGTGTTTGCCCTCTTCTCTTGTGTTTGCCCTCTTCTCCTGTGTTTGCTCTCCTCTCTTGCCCCTTCATTCTCTCCTGTTTCCCCTCGCATTTCATGCTCCTCGTCTGTATTCATGCTCCTCTTCTCTATTCGTGCTCCCTTTTTTCTCCTGTTCTTTCTGTGTTCTTCAGACTCCTTAATCATTCTACTCTTCTCTTTTCCTTCTCTCTTTTTCTGTATCTCCTCTCTTCTGTATCTCCTCTCTTCTATATCTCCTCTCTTCTATATCTCCTCTCTTCTATATCTCCTCTCTTCTGTATATCCGCTCTTCTTTTATGTCTCCTCTCTTCTTCTGGCCATCCTCTCTTTCCCTGACCCTCCTTTCTTTTCCTGGCCCTCCTTTCTTTTGCTGCCCCCTCCCATCTCTTGTCCCTCCTTTCCTCTCTGATCCCGTTCCTTCTTCTACTCCTGCTTTCCAATCGCCCCTTTCTCTTGCTCGTATTCTTTCATTTCCCTTGTAGCCTTGACTGCCTTTTCCCTCCTTTCTCCTCTCATCCTTCTCTTCATATGTCGCCCGTTTTTATCACTCTTGCCCTTTTCCTCTTCTCACCATTTTTTCCTTCCTAGCCAACTTTCTTTACTCCTTTTGATAATTTTCTCCTTTGCCAATTTTTTCCCGATTCGGCTAATTTCCTCCTCACTTGGCCCTCTCTTTTCTTGCCTTTTCTCTCCCCTAGTTCTTTCTCCTTCCTTTTCTTAGTCTCAATACAGTACAATACAGTACGGCCCCTATACGATGATTTAGGTAAATTTCAAATATGGTCACCCCAAAATTGTGTTGTACGTTGTGAAAATTGTTATTCTCGACACAGAGAGAGCAGCAGAATGAAACAATTTTAATACGTTAATTTGTAAGTTGTAGTTAGCTTTAACCGCTCAGCTTAATTATTCATTTTGAAAGGAAAAAACGAAACATTTAGAAACATGAATTAGCCATTTATCATTTTTTTGAAATGCAAGTAAGCATGGATCTTGCTTTCTAAAAGCCATAGAATCGTTTATCGATAAGGTTTTGACGAGTTTGGCAGCTATGCCATATTTTAAATTAACAGTTGCTCATACTGAGGCATTTTGAGCAGTTCTTCTTCGATAGCTTGGAGAGGCATTGGTAGTTCTGTTAAGAAATAAACATATTAGAAGGACAAACTAGGATTAGTTTGTTTTCTCAAGTTTGGAACCAGAGAAGCTTGCGTGACTTGACAATCGGATTGGAGTGATCTGGGTAAAAGAACATTTAATTGACCGCTAGAAAACGAATATGGAGGACAAAGGTCATGTTTGATTGGAAAAATACAAGAGGGCATAGAATGCAGCCAGTACTAGAAGGCATGGTCGACAGATACACACGACACTCTGTCGTTTGGTTGACTGATCAACAACTTGTCAGATGAGTCTCAGGCGAACCGTAAAAATAATTTTTTTTTGAATTCAAAGGTTCTGAAGTTTATTTTTGACACTGTTTTTGTGTCAAGGTATCAAGGTAACTTCTGTGGGTTTGTGTAAATCCTTTTACTTTGTTAAAGTAGCACGTGCACAGACGACGCAAAACCCAGATCTTGTTCACGTGGGGTGGTGTCAAGAGTATCTCGTCACATAGACCAAGACGAAGACCAAGACCAAGACCTGCATTGGAAGTATATATACCGGAAATATCTTTTTGTTAAATCCGTTTTTAGCACATATTGACGAGGTTTTGGTTTGTTGATGACAGTTTATACCCAGTTAACATTTTGGGCCAGTGGGAACTACGAATTTTTATTCCCCGTACCAGGCTTTTGGCAGTCTCGCTTGTTCAGTGGACCCCGGTTATACTGCCTGGTTGATGTTGACCCATTCTCAGTGCTGGAAGCTGATTACTAGAGGTGGGTAAGAGTGAGTTTAATTAATATATTTTGAAGTACTAAGTAGGTTTAAATTCTTACTTTCAAAGACCATCACAGAGCCCAGAATNCACATAAACCAAGACCAAGACGAAGACCAAGACCAAGACCTGCATTGGAAGTATATATACCGGAAATATCTTTTTGTTAAATCCGTTTTTAGCACATATTGACGAGGTTTTGGTTTGTTGATGACAGTTTATACCCAGTTAACATTTTGGGCCAGTGGGAACTACGAATTTTTATTCCCCGTACCAGGCTTTTGGCAGTCTCGCTTGTTCAGTGGACCCCGGTTATACTGCCTGGTTGATGTTGACCCATTCTCAGTGCTGGAAGCTGATTACTAGAGGTGGGTAAGAGTGAGTTTAATTAATTCGAAACCTTAGCTGTGACGGATTAAAATTTTCACCATGGACAGCGTGATATTACCCAGAAAAATGCTTTTTAATATGCGTTTTTGTATCTTTTGCCTACAATGGCTTAGACATTGTACGCAGAATTTTTTGTTGAAACAAGTAAGGAAATCTTATTTGATTAAAATTTTCCAAACCTTGTCGCTAACAAAAAAGCTCCTCTACAACCGAAACCATTAAGAACCCTAAACCATAAAGAAAACTTATTTTTACCTGGCATTCGTAGTTTTTCTATATAAGCATAAATAGTGCTTCTATATGTATTATTGCATCCACTGCCTGTATCTCTCTTTATCTTTGGTCATGATTTCGAATTCAAGGGTATATCGATGCTGTTCTGCAGTTGTGTTGGTGATTCGTCATCGTTACCTCACCTTTAAGCGGCACTCACAGAAACAAAAATTATTTGACCCACCCTAAAGTTTTCATACTTTATCAGCAGTTGAGTTATGCTGATAAAAGAACATTTGAAACGTAGAAATATGTTTTTTTGTTACTGGTGCATTATTAATTGTACAGAGTACTTTTGTATATTATCTAAAACTTACAATATACCAAAAGTAAAAGAGAATTTAACTTGGATTAGCAGTTTTCCCCTTCACATTATCCTGTTACACTTCTCACGTTGCTTATCTTCCTTGGTTTAGTAAATTTTAATATATTTTTAGTAAACGAAACGTCCTTTTTTAGTTTGATTATTTTTATGATATTAATCATGGTACTATAGTAGGGTAAAGAATTTTCATGAAGTTTACTGTACCAGAGCTTTAATTGTTAATATTTTGTGGTATCCTCAAAGATAAACCTCAGAGAAGGAATTATGAAAATCCATTTACTTTCTCGAAAACCTAATAAGTTGTTATTTAAGTGGATGGCAGATGTTAAGTTTATTATAGCAATGGAAATGAGGATGAAAAGTGGATTTTTGACTTATTGGGAATAAGTAGCTTCATTTATTATAGATGGCAGTTTGTTGAAACCATGAATTGTGAAGTTTTATTTTATCGTGTTTGAGGCCAAGCCTTAAATGCCGTCACACTATTGTTTATATAGTCTGTCATATCTTTGCCTCAGTTTTAGCGTGTGCATATCGTCAAGTCGAAAATCCTCAAAATTACTCGATTTAATTATTTCTTTTATGATGTCAGAAATAACTGTCGGTGTTTGATATTGGATTTACAAGCACACTTGTTTAATACTTTCTTTTATTCAGCCAATCTCAACGTTTTAATTACTCGATGGTCATAGTGATTTTTTATGTCGTTGTGCTTACTTTCGCTCACATTCACCTGGTCTTGACCAAGTAACATACAATTCGTCTGCTTGATTGAAAATGTGGTTGAGTAAAAGCCGCTCTTAACGATGAGTATTGTGAACAGGTTGTGGCAACCTAGCCTTTTTCTTCTTCGTGTAGAATTATGGTACATATTTTGCAGGTACTGTAGCTTTTAGCGTTTAAGGGTTCAGAAGATCATCTCATTTATCAGTGCTTCATTGTATGTAACACAAATCCAATTTCCATGACTATTTAGAAGTGTCGATCAAAACTAAATTCTGGGAAATGTAGCATGCAGCAAAAAAAAAATAAAAAAGAAGCCGCTGTAGACTGTGTTTAACTTGTTCAATTAAAGCTTGTACGACAAAGGAATACAACAGCTTTCTTCCCGATGTTACAGTGGAATTTACGCTGTGCCTTCAAGAATTTATTTGGATTTGAGAGGGAATTGTCGAGCTTACCTGCAATAACCATAGAAATGCATTTTTGGTGATGTGGTATTATGTGTTTATCGTCATATGTTTTCCCTCCTGAATGATTATATGGGTTTCTTCTTCGATTGCAAGTCACATTAACTGACTTAAAATGGGTGTTAAAGATCAATGTTTGTCAACACCGGTCGCTTAGATTTCCATGATGTTCGAAAACGTGTAACAATACGAACATGAGAGATTTGAGAATAACCGAAAGTAAAGCGTATCCCGTGGATAAATAATCTTACAATCGGCCGTATAAAAGATAGTGCGTAAGGGATAACAGTTTTCCAAAATATCTTACATTTGATATCCATGCATCCTCGCCAGTTTGTCAGCAGTAATTCCAAGGATTCTAAGCAAAAAAATTCAAGTCACTATCATATTTTACATTTGAAGCACGGGTGTGGTTGTTAAGTTCTTTGCTGTGCTGTCTGGATAGCCAGTGATTATAAAATAGAAAATTAATCAGTGGTCGATTGTGCGAAGAACAACGATAAAAAAAGAATATTAGTTCTAACTCGGAATACTCACTGGATATGTTTCTCTATGAGTCTTGCTTAGAAGCTTCTGTCAAAATCGTAATGCAGGTAAGATCTCACATGGTTTTTGTCGAAGTTTTTTTTTACATGGTATTTTGTGACGAATGTATTATAAATTATTATATGGATGCCCAGAGGAGTGAAGAGTATTCTGACACATTGGGATATGAAGAGTTGATTTTTTGGAATTTTTTGATAAATACAGAGCGTGTTAGAGAGGCCAAGTTGAAATTTTTGGCATTGTTGAATGATGCAATTTAATTTGGTAGCATTACGTTTGCCCTGTAATAATACATCATTTTAATATAAATATCATTTATAAATATATCTCAGTTTAAAGCAAAGGCAACAGAAAAGATATTCATAAAATGTAATATGTGTATACACAAAAAGAGACGTTTACGTAAGTACACGCTTTCACAAACATACATATAAACGTTGTACAAGAAGAGCAATACTTATATTTATGTAATCTAAACTGTATACATATACATGTATATTAATGGATAAACGGCATTGATAATGCAATTATACTGTTGAAGATACATTATCGACAACGTTGGCAATGGTTAATCAGCCTATAGCATGTGACCCAAAGCAGCAGAAATTCCCATACAAGTCGTAATCTCTTGCTAACACTTCGGTACACTATGAATTTGTAAAACTGAAATACAGCACAATGCGATAACAGAGACGTAAATGACATTATACACATTGCATGAAATATCTCAGTTTAACACATAATATATTATGCTAAGCATAATGGTATATATTTATGGTATATATTTATTTGTGAACTGTCTAATGTGTTCAATGCCCACCGTATTGAATTCGTGAACTGCGTATGCTGACAGTTTTCAGTCTTACAAAATTGCTCAAGCTGAAGTATGAGCTAAAGGTAGTATTAAACAACATTGCATTCTGTCACCATCGGCGATAGGATAACGAGAACCCTAACAAAGAAATGAAGAATATATACAGTCACTAAGGAATAATGGATAAAATGTGTACATTGTGTATTATTTAATATGAATTTGGTTCTTGATAACGCAAAGGCTAAATAGGGGCAGATATATCACCTGAATGGTTCTTACTAATTTTAAATTATTTTTTTTGAAGTGTAAACCTTGGATAAACAGCTTTAACTACGGACTTTATGGCCATATAAGTCATTTTTTGAGGTTTTATATTTAGAAAAATTACGTAACTAATTTGGGGTGTACAATCTTTTGTGTGAGGATAAACTTGATGCGGGTTTGGTCATGTTTCTGCCATCAAGGCATACATCGGTTACAAACAGCCCCATGGGAAGTTAATAAGTAATTTGCTTCTATTAAAAATTTGGGGCCGATCACAACTACAGTATCTGCCTTTTCAAACAAGCCAACTTCGTATATTTGAATAAAGTAAAGGACCTTACTTCTGAAGTTCAAAGAAGAACAGCGCAACTTACGTTGAAATATTCACATTTGTGATGGCGGGAGATTTGAATGAAAGTAACCTGATAATTGCCACAGGTTGTCAGCACACAGCTACTAGAAATCCTTGGACAAAATTACAATATGTTACAATTGAGGAGCTTGGTTGTTGGCGGATAATCAGTGGAAGGGATCTGTTCTTGTTTTATTGTCCATATGTGTTTATCCGGGATCCCTTGTTAGTGTGAATCTGTACCCAACTGGTGACGATCCCCCCCCCGTGTACTTGTTATTTTTGTGCATGGTTTAACTGTGACTTGGCAAATATGCAGTACCATTCGTTGAGTGGACGAATAAGGAGAGGGGATACAGTGATTGTAATATTTGCAGTATTTGTTGAATTTTTAGAAGCAAACGTGGTCGTAAAAACATTTCAGATAGTTTGTACGGGAGAAAGTTTATTAGGACGAGGAAACAAGTTTACACTTACCTGCCTACCGTCACTTGTACCCCTTTTCATTTGCACGTACTTGCATAAAATGAACCAGTACAAATAAAGTCCTGTATTGAATGCTGTGATTCTGCCAATGTGCGAATGATTCAGTAACTGCCTTGATGTCTCCGATGTAGCCGTCGAGCGTTGTACAGGAAGAGTTGTGTGCATAGCCATAATTTGGAGCGAACGGTGTTATTTCTCCTCAGTTATTATGTTATGGAGGCATCGAGGAAAGCACTTTAAAACGCAAGGCATATAGGTATCGAAGAATTGTAAGGGGAAAACGTGGCTTAACCAAATACACTCCTCCAACCACATTAACATTGTATCGAAAATTAACCATATAGTTTCGAACACATAATTGTTGTTGTTTTGCATCCCTACGTCTTTGGTTGCATTGGTAGAAGTAAAGTAAAGTGGAGAGAAATGGCAAAAAAGTTGATGGCAGCTGTCAGTAACCATTAGATGATAGATCTACAGGACAGGACAAAATGATACAATTTCAGACAGCGAGTTTGGGATTTAGAAAAGGAGGCATCTGTCTGTATCAGTATTTTGTATACAGATAGCGACATATGTATTATGCGTCCATCTATTCACCCATATGTATAAACCTTTTTAACACAAGAATAGATTGCCTTGGTTATTTACTTAATTAATGACTTACTTACCTATCTACATGCCTACTTACTTTCTTCCATACCTACTGCTGCTTGCTTGCTTATTTACTTGCTTATTTATTTACTTGCTCGGTCGAGTGGAAAGGGCAGATGATTCTGACTCTTCATTTCTCGTCCAGGATTGCAGTTGGTGGTTCTTTAAGCGAGCAACCAGTATCGTCAATGACGTGAACGGCTAGCACATCCAAAAACATTGTGACGGTTGGGGTTACTTTTGTAGAAAATGGAAGCGGAATTGATTTATAAATTTTATTTTAACGCATTGGCCACATAAGTACAGTCTAACATAGAGATGGTCTAGATAATAACGCTAAGTAGACTGGTGGCGAAGAAGGTCCGTTTCACGATTCAGGTGTTAAGTTGGATTTTCAGATTTCTATATCTTACTTAATGCAGCGTGTACTTTTTTATTCGGGTTTTTAACATCCCAGTTTTTCGGTGACACTAACGCCTGGTGAAAAATAAGAAAAAAATGCAGCCCTTATTACAACCTTTAGTCGCCAAATGGTAATAAACGACTATAACAGCAACAATTCTAGAGTACTGGGTATTCACAGGCTCGAATCCTACTCGATCCAGAATTTTTTTCTTCCTAACCACTTGTGTTGGTGTGCTAGTTATTCTACACGTGTATGCTATTCAAAAGTGGAAGCGAAGCCATTGAAGTTTTAAAAAATAAATAATGTGATCTCTGCTTTATAGCTATATTACATATGCCCCTTAATAATATGAATAAGTAGAAAACATAGACATGATATTAAAGCATAATGTAAAGAAATCCAGGAAGTTCAAATTTACTAAGGGTAAAATGCCTAATTGGGCCACCATATTATTTATGATCATAAATATAACCATTTTTTAAAAATATTTGCACCCGGTGAATGTTATATATATAAATATATGTTTGTTCTTATTGTTTATTTATATATATATTTATTTATTTATTTAACAAATGTTTATGTAGAATAGCTTCTTAGTACTAAAATACAGCTATAGTGTAGGTCCTATCAGAAATATTAATTTCTCCCATCTAGGAATGGGGAGTATATACTAATAAACGAATAGATAGATATGTATAAATATGCTCTGTGGTTGCTGGAGGACTCCCACATCTTGGTTTTTTACTTTTTAGAGGTATCCAAATGCCTGTCACTGCCCGGTATTATTATGAAATTATATTTGATGGGATCGTTGTATCGAGTGCAAGCATTGTTGTTCCATACTGCACCGAAAAGCTGTTGAACAGCGAATCACTTTTGCTCAGATTGATCAGATGTGTATTTAATATCGTAGTAGATAACATCAAACCCACGTGAATTTGATTTCTGCATTTTAGTTCCTCTCATGAATGATATAATCAAAGAGTTGCTTGTTTACAGTTGTCAGGGGTCTTGTTAAAACGGAGCAGTGTTAAATTTTTTCATTTTGTATGTACTTTTTAACGCTGAACGATTTAATCCTTACTTCTCTATGTACAATACCATTTATTTAAATCCATAAACAAAGATTAGAAGTTCAATACAATACCAATATTTACTTTCGTTTCATTTTGCTAGAAATCATCAATTTGGCAGAAGTTTCAGACATATTTTAATGAGAACATACAATACTTTAAAAATTCTAAATTGACTGAACAACTTCTTCAATACTTTTAAAGGAAAAAGGAAGATCAAGCTGAAAACTAAATGCTTTTTTAATCCCCATGACGGGGTTTGTATTATAACACTGCAATTAAATTTTGATTCTTTGGGTATATATAGCACAGGATGACCTTGTTTTAAGAATAAATGACGTAAGACCATTAACATAACCTCCCGCCTGCTTCAGAATGAATAAAATGAGTACATCAGTAAGGGAATGTCAAGAAAGTTAAATCGATCTGGCGCAAAATTTAGGATTGCGGTTTGTGTCCAAATGACTTAATTTATTATGGTCCCTAATGCATTTTAAGACTGACTTAAGGGTCGCATATTGGCATCGTGTAAATTTCGGTCTATTATATTAGATATTACAGCGTTGAAGTCGTCGTTGTTTGATTTAATATTAATACAGAATTTTGGGTAGTCCCAATGGTCAGGGTAATATTTTTTGTGCCTATCGTAAGTAATTACTTTTTAGATTCTAATGAATGAAAATCAAGGTATTTATCGGTATTATGCATTACAGTTTTTAGTTGAGGTACGGTTTGGTACTCTGCTTTCATTCTATATAAGGTAAATAAATAGAGCGCTGGTTTCGAAAATACTTTTTTTATTGCTTTAATTATATATGTAAGTTGGGTCGTGTGAAAGTAAGCTTTGTGATTAAATAATATCATTTGACCACACCTCGAATATAGTTGCGTGTGAAAGCATATGATTTCAGCTTTACCAAAGAAAGGTTTCTCGAATGTTTTCTTTTCACTTTTCGGTCTTTGCAAAGGAGATAAACTCCAAATCACATTGTACTGTAACACTGTCATACGCTCAAGAGACTTGGTTTGAATTACTATATCTGCAGACTCCAATAGATACGGGTGCGTTTTATACCTTCTCTTTACGTTTCAAGTCAGCCGTAAATGTGAAAGTCCTACTTGAAGGAGTAAAAGGTGAATCATGTACAGTACAACCACATGGTTTCTTTGCCTTACACGGACACTCGCAAAAGCAATCGTCGCCCTTATAGCAAGGGTCATTAGTAAGACCTGGAATTTATGTTACAAAATAGTGTGAATGCAGAGATCAAAACAGTACATATTTATATTAACTTGAAAAAGAGAAGGGAAAAGTGCATTAGGTAAGCTAAACACAAAATCAAACGGGAAATGAAATTTCTCACACACCTCCAAAAATATACTAGCGAACTCGGCACTTGTGGTTCAGGTTGTGCAGTAGAGTAGAGAGCCGTAATAGGCATTGTTTCCGTACCGGCTCAAATAAAATAAAAGGTGATATTTAGAGTTGCAGGGCCAAGTCATAATTGCCGACCGGAGGTTGTGAGATATTCTGGAGAAGGCAACCTAAGATCGCGTAACGTGGTGGACATTTCAAAAAGCTGCCTGTCATACACACGTCTGACGTGGCATATAACTTACTTGCTAGCGTTTGTATTAGTGTATTTATTTATGTGGTCTTTTAATAATATTAAAAGAATCGAGTTCACCAATTAAGCCCAACCAAAGATATACTGTGATTGCGTGCATTTTCTTGCCTGTGGACCTAATAGTAACATATGCTGCCTGTGGCCTCAGTTAGTTTAGTAGTGTTGACATGAGATAACTTGGCCTGCAAGTAGCTTGTTAATAAGCTTTAGGATCTGGCCAAATTTTTTGCTATTTATCAGCCAGTTACATCATATTATGATATAGTTTATCATACAGTGATATCGTGAACCTAATTGTTTACGTTGGAGTACTTTTTGAGATGTATTTTGGTGCCTTAGCCATGCATCCTAGAAACTGTTCCGTACGTTTAACGGATTTACGCAATTTTTTTTTCTTTCCGGCTTTGTCTTTGGAACGTGAAACTGACCTCCATAAACCTGGGTTTTCAAGAAAAAGGGCTTTACTGCTGAAAATTCAACGTAAACATATAAAGTAATTGAATTCAGGTTTTTCGTCCAGCTGGCTCCTCACATTAGCTTGTGTTAGTCACCAATAACAGCCACAAAATCAAAATTAGATTGGCGATACAGTAGGCTATAATTGAAGTAAGAGAATCAGATTTTCGTTACCATATCTTCCGCACAAAGTAAGTAAATAATTAAATCAAAGGTATTCTTTCATTTGTTTTAGGTAACATTTTTAAACCCGATGGTCAACAGGAGGACGAAGTTACAACGACAGAAGCAGTTATTCCCAAAAGCCAAAGGTAAAAACGGGACTTTCGTTTTTGAGATGCTTATATTTTATCGCCAAAAGCACTTTTGAAGGGTGTAGTAACACAAGCCTATTTACTACGTCATTCACCGGCCCAAACTGGGCTAATTTATACCTTAAGCAAATGAAAAATAGTGCAGACTTTGCCTTTGTCTGGCAGAAAATAGAGACATTTACTTTTAGATGGAAAGAAGAAGTGTGTGTTGCTGTTAATAAAGAGAAACACACAAAAGATTTCTAAAATGTGCCATTGGGATTTAAATATATTTACCTTTATTTTGGTTCATGGTCGTTCGTGTCATTAGGTCGCTGTTAGTTCATAGTTTGGTCATTGTTCTTGCCGCAAATCATCTTCAACAACCAAAATAATGACGCATTGACACTGACTGTTGTAAAATTCAAAGGATCTTGAAAATTTTTTTAATTTTTTAGATTTCTTTGATATAAATTTAATCACAATGGTTACTAATATATGCCATTTTGTTTATGTTTACTTGCTTTAGCATTTAAATGCTAACGGGTATTTAAAAATACAATAAAAATAAGAAGTACAACCGCGCAAATTCTCATTTTTACAAAAAAAATCCCCGAAAGAAAGAAATTCTTACAATTCCCGGCCCATCTAGTGATCCTGATAATCGTTGTTACTGAATGGGTCGCTTCCGGGGATTAAAAGCAGTTTTGAATTCAGGAATTTGATGACAGTACGGTATATTCCTCGAGTGAAACTTACACCTGTACTTATGTGGTAACTGTAGAATATATACTACACTTTAAAACCCAGTGTTTTTAGTTAGAGAGAACCAAAAAGTTTGGAGTCATTGTCTTCGGTGTTTTTTTTGAAGGGAACAGTAGTCCCAAGATATTAACTTTGGTGTCCAAATTGTGAGCATAATTTGTCGCAATTGTACTAAAATACTATTCGAAAATTGTTATTACGATGTTAGACAAATATGATATAATCTGAGGAATTAAGGATAAATAACTATATATATTTTTACCATGAACACAAAGACAATCAGAGAAGTAAATTAGCACTAAAGATAACTATTTTTTACTTTGTTTTATATTGTTACTCTTTTTTTCAGGCAAACACTTCCTTCGTGCTGGGCAAATGAACACAAATATCGCAACATGGGCACGTCTTGTGAAAAGAGCAGCTCCTTCGGCCTGCAACAATACATCAACGTTTAGTCCCAACAGCACTATGAATGCTTCGACACTGGACACACAGTAAGTGAACTTTAATGAAGTATTAATCAAGAGAAGCGTTGAAATATGATTGAGATTTCGCTTCAGGAATATTTTAGTTTAGCATGCACACCACTTACCATTTTCAAGGCCATTGATACACTTTTTGAATGAGTAATGTACGATCTATTCTCATCCGCCCGCTGTAGATTGGCTGCTTAAATATAATTTAGAAAGGAAGTGTTTGGAAAGTAACTCAGTTAAATGCTTGCATATATTAGGTATACGGAGTTCATTGTCTGAGGGAGGCACGAGAGAAGTTTGCGGAAACGGTTGAAAAATTGTTTTAGTCAGTAGTCTAAGTAGTGAGCCGACAAATTTTTATAGTATATAAAGTATTTTTGGGTGTATTACGCTTTCAAAGTAATATGTTTGAAGAAACTATAACAGTGGGGAACTCTTATCCCAACTCGTATCCCAATCGCATATTTTTATCTCACTGTGGTCCTTATTCCGAAGGAGTGTTTTTATCAAAGTAAATTACATTTTACAACCTTGACTTCATTTAATTAAGCAGCCCAAAGTATTACCAGTTGTGTCATTTTTTGTCCTTAGCCTTAAAGCTTGAAAAAAACTGGTGTGCTATTGAATTATTTCTGCAAAGATCCAAGCAAGCATAAATTTGCAATAATATTTATAAAGTTTGTTAAAATAATTGACTAAGGCTAGAATAATCATTGAAAATTTAAGTGGCTTAGTTACATAAAGCCTGACAAGCTTAATTGATCTAATTCCAAGGAGCATGTCGAAACGTTTATTGTCTGGTACAAAACTTTACAAAGACCTTTTACACATTAAACATGCTTGTGCATACTAAGGAAACGTCCTCCCAAACCAGCTTAAATTATTAGATAGAACAAGGAACGCCACTGAGTAAACAAGATGTAAGGCAAAATTCATAAAATTATGGAGTGTGGTTTGACATGCTTTATACTTGGTCATTGGACAGTATTGTTTTTTGTAGAGGTCCCAGTCCCCATTTTGATGGCTCGCTGTGTCAAATGATAGAGAAAATGACGTTTGAAAGTCTCATAAAACTATGCTACCACAGTATAATACTGTAAAGGTGCGGTTTTCTCCCCTCTGCCCCACGTTCCTTAGAAATACATCGAACGTGGTTGCTATTTGGGGCTTACATAAAAGTATGGTTGAGGGAGTCTCATTGGTTGCAGTACTTTTTAGGTAGCAAAATGGTTTGCAGCCAAAAATTTTGTGCTGCTCAGTCACAGTTTAAAGCAAAGTAAATGTTTCTTCGTTTAAATGGCGTGATTTCTTTGCCCACTACAGGAAAGAAAAGTACGGTTTTTGAACGCTATTTTTTTCTACACCGAAGAACTTGAACAGCACAGATAATTTCATCCAGGAAACAACTATTAACGGAACGTTTGAAAAGTTGATCGGCTTAAATGGACAATTCTGTCATGAAGACAATGAAAATCAGTTTGAAAAAATAAAGACGCGATGGGCACTATGTTTAAAATTCTGAGTTTTTCTCGCCCATTTCATTCAAAACTACCAAGGTTAAGCCTAACACAAACACGAGGAAATACCGTGTTTATGAGGTACAAAAGAATCGTGAGCGGTAGCTAACTCAAAACTATCACCACCAGACACTGAATTCATCCTACTACTATGGGAGGGCAGACCGGAATTTTAAAATTTTTATTGCCTGGTGCTTCATACACAAAAATATGTTTCGGTTGAGAAGGCCGACTTACGAATTTGTTAATCCCCACATTGTTACGTTTTGGGTTAGAATTCGCATTCCTTGCATTGTGCTGGACTATTTTTTACATTGACTCAGTCAGTCACATCTTTTATCAACATCTTGACATTATTACGGGTCTACCAAACTCGGTATATTTAATAAATTGAGTTTTTCCCGGGATCATCCGAATGGCCATTTCAGCTTTTATTGATTGTTGGAAAAAATTTTAAATGAAAATTGGAGAAATCATGTTGTTGTATTAATCATTTTAGGAATAATCAAGAAAAAATAGCAGAGTTGGTTGTATGAAAAAAAAGTTTACTGATCTGCTGGGGAGTCACCAGTATATATATATATATATATCTATCTTGCAGTCAATACATATATCTAGCGCATTGCTTCTGAGAACTTCCCAGAAACTGATTGTGGTGCTATTTGCATGATTTCCCCACCCCAACCCTCAACCCTAATAAAGCAACCGTGTCTGAGCACCATTTCATTATCATTGTCTTAACAAATATTAGCTATTCAATTTTAAAAAATGTGTTTGAATCAAAAGAGAATTTGCAGTTTGCTTTGACAATGGAAGCAAAACGACCTGTTCACGTGACTTTTGTACATCATAACCTAAACAACTGTATTGAAAACCACATAGTCTTGCTTGCCTTAGTTTGGCCAGTTCAGCACAGGTTTTTATTTGTTGCGGTTTTGAAGTTAAGATTTTACAACATTTGAGCCAATACTTTGAATAAAGAGTGACTAAATTTGCACTTCGTTGTGACTACACCGTATTAATTCAGTGAGCAGAAGGCTAAAATGTCAACTCTTGTGGTTTCGAGTACTCCAGTCGATAATACAGGAGCCGACGTATTTATTTTTGTTTTCTGCGCGTGTGTGTCCCAAAACATATTTTTTCAACGAGTGCAAAGCTTATTTATAAGACATGCCATTTAAACTGGACAGTAGACCAAGGGTATCTACCCTTGGTCGTCAACACGATTCTTCAGTAATATTTCTGACATTTCTGGTCAGATTGCTCTTTACCTAGAAGTCAGGTTGTATTAATGTGCGGGAAAGAATTTTAAGGAAATTAAAAATATGGAATGTCACGTGAAGCAGGACAAATAAAAGAATGCCGTTAGCTTACCAGACATTGCCACATGAGCACTTGTACACTTGTAGGATATTGTTTTTTTAATTTACAGGCCTTGACATGGTGATAAAAAAAGTCATCTATTTAAATGTTCTTTAGAATTTCTTGAAAAATTGTTGCGCAGTACCAAGACCCAATCTTTTTACTTAGCGGCATGACTGAAATGAGATTCATTTGAGTTCATTTATTGGCAATCATTTTCGAGACAGGCATTATTAATTTTGAAACTGTTGGTACCAAAAACACCAGATATGATACATGAAAGAGAGAGAGAGAGACAGACAGACAGA
>RDPX01000035.1:3736032-3746526 GCA_003991215.1 Morbakka virulenta
GTAGTAGTAGTAGTAATAGTAGTAGTAGTAGAAGTAGTAGTAGTAATTGTAGTAGTAGTAGTAGTAGTAGTAGTAGTAGTTAGTAGAAGTAGTAGTAGTAATTGTAGTATTAGTAGTATTAGTAGTAGTAGTAGTAATTGTAGTAGTAGTAGTAGTAGAAGTAGTAGTAGTAGTAGTAGTAATGGTAGTAGTTGTAATAGAAGTAATAGTACTAGTGGTAGTAGTTGTAATAGAAGTAATAGTACTACTAGTAGTAATACTACTAGTACTACTAGTAGTAGTAGTAGTAGTAGTAGTAGTAGTAGTAGTAGTAGTAGTAAAAGTAGTAGTAGTAGTAGTAGTAGTAGTAGTAGTAGTAGTAGTAGTAGTAGTAGTGGTGGTAATGGTAGTGGTAATAGTAGTAAGAGTAAGAGTACTAGGGTTAGAAGCAATATTTATAATTTTGTTTATTGAGAAAGTTGTTTCTGTTTTAATTATACTTGGCGGAACATTTAACACTTTTGTAAATAAAATTTTTAGGCGAACAACTCGCAGTCAATTATCAATGGACAATTTTAGATGTGTTAGTGTACTAGGACGAGGCCATTTTGGTAAGGTTAGTATCATGTGATTTATATTGTTCAATTCTTTAAGACATTTCCTATTGGTGAGACATTGTTACTATTACAAGGAAGACGAGTTCTTATTTGACGTTGCACTTGCATAAATTTCGGAAAGCATTGAGTAAATGGGTTTGCTTTATTACTCCTGTGTTATTTATTAGTTTGTAGTCTTTTTTTTGGCAGAAAGCTTGCTTGTTAAAGAAAAGTTATTTTTCAAGAGAAGTGCGTACACTGTTTTCTTTTTTCTTATTTGTTTTGCAAAGTTTTTGTTATGGCTTGGGACATTGCCCCATTGCGAACAAATTGCCGTCGTTGTAATGTGGTTTAAGAATATACTACATCATTACGCCCTAAATCTTAAAAAACGACTTTACTCCCTGGCTCTTTGCTTTTTGTCTTACAATAGCATTCGTTTTACCTCTTACATTAGTTAAGCACTCAACAGTTTTAAATGAGCAGGAGAATGTAATATAATTAGAATTATTTGTGTGTCAGGAGAAACTTTAATTAAAAAATCCTTTGTTTTAGGTCCTTTTAGCAGAATACAAGAACACTAGAGAATTATTTGCAATTAAAGCCCTGAAGAAGGGTGATATTATAGCCAGAGATGAAGTGGAAAGGTAAGATTGGTAATCTGACTAAGAGTTGTATTGATGCTTGTTGATTTAAGATTCCTTAGGAATAACATGATCTGAAATACAGCAATCAGTGGTGTCACTTGCAGCTCACTTTTAAGGGAGGTTTAAATTTGGAACGAAGTGATGAATTTTGAAAACGGTTAATGCACCACACCAAAGACACCAAAGATAATCAGAAGTTGAGCAATAGTTTGTTTTCTTTTAAGAAAATGTTAAATACACACATCAAGCTTTCCGTACAAACCAAGTATACAAGTATTTACCGATATAATTGAGTGTGTATTTGAACTAAAATCTTTGAGTATTATTTTATGCTTAAACAATGAAACGTGGCAGTTGAGCTGTAAAGAAAACCTTCAACTGATCCCCAATTCATAACTCCGAAACACGAACACCATGACGTTAAGAGTTCCACCTGCCAGAATTTTGTTGCCCAGAAATCTGGTAACGAAATTGTTGTTGCTATCTGCGTCACCGAACACAGTGCATTACGCTCATGCACTGTCACTCTAATAGAGTATTTTTTTAATTCTTAGTTTATTGCTTAAGGCACCTATAAATTGCTATGTAGCTTTTACTTTTAAGTTTTATTCTGTATTTACCTGCCCGCCCATTGTCCCAGAATTACGACCACCCCCATTCCTTTGACACGAAACGGTACAGTGTAAAAGTGCTTATTGCCTATTTATATAATAAATTAGCACCATTTATCCGTTAGAGATAAACAATTCGTTAAATCCTAAAATCCCATTACTTACTGGGAAGAATAAATAACTTTAAAATAGGTAACAGTGATATGGCCTACAGACTGACAGTTTTAATTGAAGCGACACGAAATAAACAGGTGCAATTCATTAAGATTTACACGTAGAAGATTCAACTTTACAGTTAAGAAGATTTGAGTAATGTGTGCACATCTTAAATGACCTTCGTTGATATCCATTTTGTATGATTCTCCTCATTTGGCGGAATAATATAGGAATTCAGCACTTCATTTCGATGGTTGTTTTTTTTGGAGTAAAGTAAAGCTTTGGCAGATATTAGAGAGCGTGCACTACTTAGTTGTTTGCCATTTCTGCTTTTTTTCGCCAACAGTTTAATGTCAGAAAAAAGGATATTCGAAACGGCTAATTCAGTGAGGCATCCCTTCCTAGTCAATTTATTTTCTTGTTTTCAAACTTCGGTAAGTTTTTTTCTTTCCCTCTGTTTTTTGTTTGGTTGGTTGGTTCGTTGGGATTTTTTGTCATTTTTTAAGGAGGCATTGAATTAAGCAATGTCATTCGTTTCTTGCATTTTTATTTTGTTACAACCGTAGTAAAACAAGGGCCATAATTTCGATGAAGTTGCATTTTACCAAGTGTATCAGGGTTCGAATCTCGGCTAAAAAAATTTCGAACTTTCGAATAAAGTAAAGGCATTTGTTGGCGTCAGTGAAGCTAGTTCTCTTTTCAATTTAGAGTAAATTCTTTGAATTTTGTTTTTCTTTATCTTATCTCTATCTAATAGTATGATATAGTAATAAACAGTTCATGACAGAACATGCTGCTTTCGTTAACTAGCAGTGGTAAACTATAGCGCTAGAAGTGACTAGCTTAGCTACAATCGAGCTGAATCCTTTTCGATTAGTTTGCTAAAATTAAAAATGAAAGAAGCTTAAGTAATTTATGTGTACAATTAAAAATTGAAATTCGTCAACTTGAAAATGTTTGGGTAAAAGAACTTTTGTAATTAGATATATTTAGTCATTATCATATTTGTAACTTCTGCATATTAAGTTTATTATTTAGCACAGGAGGTTGTCATTAAAATAAAAATTCAGGCCAATGTTGATTGCATGTGCACTGAAAACGTAAGGATGACGTTCGTTAACAATAGTGCAAAGTAGGTGAGATACTTGGGTGGCAGCATGAAGTGAAAATGACTCAGGTTACAGTTTCAAGAGCAAAGGAAACGTATAAAGGTTTTTGAACATAAATTTTGTCTGTTTTGACCCTAGAGTAAGTCCTTAATCGACTTTACGCTCGCATTATATTTGTGCGAAAACCTGTTTCATCTTTAGCAATGAAAATATATTTAAATAAAGATTATTGTGCTTATTTAAAAGAGCCAAATCTTTCTGTAGGAAAATAGCTATTTTTTTACCCTTTAAAATATGATTGATTAAATTCACTTTATTGTTTTTTAATCTTCCGAATGCTAATAGCAGTTGCTCACTCCCGCTTGTAGTATAAATGCCCGAGTATATGGTATTTACCAGTGGTCACTAGCATTGAGCACTTTTTGCAATACTATTTTTTTTGTGCATTCTTGTGAAATGGGCCATTTGCAGACTGATATCGTTTAATGACTTGCAGATACGTTTAGTGGAAACTGTATTCGGTTTTCCAAAAATTGTTACCTTCTAGCAACATGTGTGCTTTGTTATGGAATATGCACCTGGTGGAGACTTGATGATGCATATACATTCAGATGTGTTTACTGAACCAAGGACAGTGTAAGTTTACTGTTAATGGACAGCTGTCATTAATGCTTGCTTAAATTTCTTGTATTTTATAGCCACTTTATCATCATTATTTACAAAAGCCTTTGCCGTTTCCTGTTGTAACGGATCCACATTCATTAGGCCCCTCCCCCGATCTCCGACGCGCTTTTTTAGTCATGCAAGTAGCTACACAATATTTAGAGTAAGCTTTACTGTGCAAACACAATTTGATACGCATTGGCAAGCTTTTTGTTGAGCGTTAGATAGAGGGGACTTCGGAATGGGACAGTTCGCAGTTGCAGTTTTGCAGTATGTAAGTCAAGTGTTGGTGTAGGCTCGCTCTTCTATATATAGCCAAGTTAAATAAGTTTTTTTTCTTCTGAAGAGATCCTTTGTATCACTTAGATTTGGTTTAATGACGGCATGTGAGAAAAATGACAGTGTTCTTAAGTTTGGAAAAGAATTGCTATCTTTTATTGAAATCTGTAAACAAAATTAAGCCGAAGACGTCTTTTCTTTATTCTCATGCCAAGCCTTTTTACAGAATTTGGTCTGCTTCTTATTAAACGAACCAGTTTAATTTAGTTTTAAAGAAAAAAGTAAAATTTTCCCAAATTCGTAATCTTCTGCTACTGTGCCAGTTAAGCTGAAGAGCAAGGCGAGGTTTTCCAATTTTATTCTGAAAGGTGAAACACAAAAGGGAATGTTCTTAAGCAGACGGCTTTATATTGCCACCAGCCGAGATTTTGATGAAGACTAAGTAGACTACAGTAGGTCATTTAATAATGCATATTCTCGGTACAATATTGTGGATTAAGATGACCTGAAATGGTGCTGTTAAAAAGAAGAACATCTTTGATTGGAAGTCTTGTCATTTTCGAAGTTGTGATTTGGCAACAGAATAGCATGCTGTGTTTTATTTAATGCATTACTTAGAGTATACATGTTTATTGTAATGTTTATTGAAATTGAATGAAAACACTGTAAATACTTAAAGTGCCAATTTTATGCGACCCGCCTGTCTACATTTCCATAGACACAGGCACGCGATGTCCATTAAAATGACCGTTGCGTGCGTGTGTGGGGGTGTGGGTGGGTGTGTAAGCTGCTGGAGGCAAAAAATTCTCCAAATCGACGATGAACCATATTCGATATCACATGAACGACGAGATCGATTTCTTCCATGGTACGGAAGAACAGGTTGAAATGAGGGCTATTCTTTACCAACCAGTCAGGAAAACCTGACTAGTCAGCATCCAGGCGTCACCACGTAGAGGTTGCCTTCTTGGACTCCCGGCCATTCCGTATGTCCAAATGGTCTCATTTAATTACACTTAATTTTCATCAATTAATCTACGGTATTCTGCCACATGCGATTGGATCATACGTTTCTTGTTATCTTTCTTATTGTTCGAATGTTTGATCTGCATATTCATTTAAAGAAGAAAATTCACTTAGCTTAACTTTCTTGTCAATTTTGTTGTTGTTTTTGGGATGCCTTGATTACTGCCCATAGGACAGAGCACATGATTGGATNAGTTTCAAGAGCAAAGGAAACGTATAAAGGTTTTTGAACATAAATTTTGTCTGTTTTGACCCTAGAGTAAGTCCTTAATCGACTTTACGCTCGCATTATATTTGTGCGAAAACCTGTTTCATCTTTAGCAATGAAAATATATTTAAATAAAGATTATTGTGCTTATTTAAAAGAGCCAAATCTTTCTGTAGGAAAATAGCTATTTTTTTACCCTTTAAAATATGATTGATTAAATTCACTTTATTGTTTTTTAATCTTCCGAATGCTAATAGCAGTTGCTCACTCCCGCTTGTAGTATAAATGCCCGAGTATATGGTATTTACCAGTGGTCACTAGCATTGAGCACTTTTTGCAATACTATTTTTTTTGTGCATTCTTGTGAAATGGGCCATTTGCAGACTGATATCGTTTAATGACTTGCAGATACGTTTAGTGGAAACTGTATTCGGTTTTCCAAAAATTGTTACCTTCTAGCAACATGTGTGCTTTGTTATGGAATATGCACCTGGTGGAGACTTGATGATGCATATACATTCAGATGTGTTTACTGAACCAAGGACAGTGTAAGTTTACTGTTAATGGACAGCTGTCATTAATGCTTGCTTAAATTTCTTGTATTTTATAGCCACTTTATCATCATTATTTACAAAAGCCTTTGCCGTTTCCTGTTGTAACGGATCCACATTCATTAGGCCCCTCCCCCGATCTCCGACGCGCTTTTTTAGTCATGCAAGTAGCTACACAATATTTAGAGTAAGCTTTACTGTGCAAACACAATTTGATACGCATTGGCAAGCTTTTTGTTGAGCGTTAGATAGAGGGGACTTCGGAATGGGACAGTTCGCAGTTGCAGTTTTGCAGTATGTAAGTCAAGTGTTGGTGTAGGCTCGCTCTTCTATATATAGCCAAGTTAAATAAGTTTTTTTTCTTCAGAAGAGATCCTTTGTATCACTTAGATTTGGTTTAATGACGGCATGTGAGAAAAATGACAGTGTTCTTAAGTTTGGAAAAGAATTGCTATCTTTTATTGAAATCTGTAAACAAAATTAAGCCGAAGACGTCTTTTCTTTATTCTCATGCCAAGCCTTTTTACAGAATTTGGTCTGCTTCTTATTAAACGAACCAGTTTAATTTAGTTTTAAAGAAAAAAGTAAAATTTTCCCAAATTCGTAATCTTCTGCTACTGTGCCAGTTAAGCTGAAGAGCAAGGCGAGGTTTTCCAATTTTATTCTGAAAGGTGAAACACAAAAGGGAATGTTCTTAAGCAGACGGCTTTATATTGCCACCAGCCGAGATTTTGATGAAGACTAAGTAGACTACAGTAGGTCATTTAATAATGCATATTCTCGGTACAATATTGTGGATTAAGATGACCTGAAATGGTGCTGTTAAAAAGAAGAACATCTTTGATTGGAAGTCTTGTCATTTTCGAAGTTGTGATTTGGCAACAGAATAGCATGCTGTGTTTTATTTAATGCATTACTTAGAGTATACATGTTTATTGTAATGTTTATTGAAATTGAATGAAAACACTGTAAATACTTAAAGTGCCAATTTTATGCGACCCCCCTGTCTACATTTCCATAGACACAGGCACACGATGTCCATTAAAATGACCGTTGCGTGCGTGTGTGGGGGTGTGGGTGTGGGTGGGTGGGTGGGTGTGTAAGCTGCTGGAGGCAAAAAATTCTCCAAATCGACGACGAACCATATTCGATATCACATGAACGACGAGATCGATTTCTTCCATGGTACGGAAGAACAGGTGGAAATGAGGGCTATTCTTTACCAACCAGCCAGGAAAACCTGACTAGTCAGCATCCAGGCGTCACCACGTAGAGGTTGCCTTCTTGGACTCCCGGCCATTCCGTATGTCCAAATGGTCTCATTTAATTACACTTAATTTTCATCAATTAATCTACGGTATTCTGCCACATGCGATTGGATCATACGTTTCTTGTTATCTTTCTTATTGTTCGAATGTTTGATCTGCATATTCATTTAAAGAAGAAAATTCACTTAGCTTAACTTTCTTGTCAATTTTGTTGTTGTTTTTGGGATGCCTTGATTACTGCCCATAGGACAGAGCACATGATTGGATGTCAAGCTTTTCAGAGTAGCAGATACATTTTGACCACTTTTTGCCTTTGCTTCAGTTTCATTTCAGTTAAGAAGAGCTTTTTCTTGAAATAAACGACAATCACATTGTGGATGACAATTCTTTTTCATACTTTAGCTATTGTAATAAGGCAAGTAAATAAACTATTTTCTGACCCAGAAACCCAGCAGCTGTCGAATTGTTGAAGTTTTTGACGTCTTAAAATATGCAAGGCTAGAAAAATATTCACACGCACACACACACACACACACACACACACACACACACACACACACACACACACACACACACACACACACTGTAAATGGAACTCTCATTTCCATCATAATTAGCCCTTAAAAATGTTATTTGTGACGATGCCTTTGCTTGCTTTAACAGGTTTTATTCCGGATGTGTTGTGCTTGGTCTCCAATTTTTACATGATCGTGACATTGTTTACAGGTATGCACCAGTTTAGTCATTCAATCTTTACCGAAACCAGTATCGTGTTTTATTGCTACCCAAGTTCGTTTTTCATGTAAAATTACCAGGGAGCTTTTGTGTGATCACCGATAACCAGTTATTTGATGAATTATGGTACTAAAGAAATAAAAATAGAAAAACTGTCCCAGTCTCGTGATTATCTTATTGTTGTGTTTTTGTGGGGTTTTCAATCTTTTTTGGGTGATCATTTAGAACCGTTAGGTCAATGTTACTTGTTAAAACACTGTAATCATATAATCGTTAATAACATCAGTAAGTCGCATTTTATAACGGTAGAAAAATAGAATTCACACCAGTGTAATGTTGGCAATTCATAACTTCATTTAGACAATGGTGACTTAATATTGATGAGGTTTATCTTAACCGACCAACACTACGGATCAGATGTTTCTTTTAGTATATTAATGCGTAGTTTTCTTAATAAGTTAAAAACCTGTTGATCACTGACATTCTTCATTAGGGAGGCATATCATAGGTAGAGTTTTAATTCGTCTAATGGTCCCAATGAAAAATCTCCAGTGTCTGTTCGATTTTATGCCCACGTTAATGAACCCAGTTGTTGTTAGAAATAAGAAATTATTTATCATTTCTATCTGTCATGAATGTCATTTTGCATAAAATGATTTCTTAAAAATGATACTACCAATTTATGTACTGCTCACTTTTAGCAGCAAAAACAAAAACAAACCAACAACAAACATTCGAGAGAAAGAAAATCTAGCTGATCTTGTGCAACCTGGCGAAATTCCACAAGAGGCAGTGAACATATCCTTCACATTCTGTCAGCTGTGTGAGATAAACTTAAACACAAGATCACTATTATATGGAAAATAGCGGTAACACAACCGTTTCGACCTAAACTCCGGAATGGATTGTAATACTAGCCGAGTGGGTAAAGTCATCTATATTAGGTCTTTTTGCACAGTCATCATCATTAAACTCCTTAGCGGTAATAAGACACATACTAAAATGATACGGGGGTTGAGGTTGTTCAGTTTGGGGGTTTTTTTTAAGGATGTTTGTGCTGCATAAACTTGTGTAGCCATCCTGGCGACGCTTTTGATTCCCTATTAAGTGATTCGTTTCCGCTCCCAAGCTTTATTTCTCGATAAACGATTAAGACATTTTTCATTAGCTCAGCTAAAACACAAAGCCGCTTTTTCACCGACCAGTTATCCAATCAAGCACTTCTGTTTTAATATCAATTAACAGTGGCGTTCCTCCTACTTCCTTGAAGTGATTTTATTTGGCGCCTTTCGAAAATTTTGCCGCCATTGCATCCATATCACTTTTCTGCGACATTTGTTTTAAATTGAAAGAGTATAAACGTAAAATTCCTCCTTTGCGGGATGCCAACGAAGTGTTCTTTCCAGGCGCGATAACTTGCCTGTCACACTTTAGCAACGCCAAACATTTGATAACTTTCAGTGGTGCATTCGATTCTTAATTGGTTCAATTTTTGAATTCCAATCTTCTGCATGCTAAATATTGCGTGCACGGACAAGAATATGCATAGAATATGCATAGACTCGGACAGTTAAAGTAGTGTGAGGCTATGTGGAGTAATTACTATACTCTATTGGACCCTAACAAGTTAATTTTTTATTTAGTAACAGTCTATGTCAGTCAAAATTTTTGGTTGTTTTTTTCAGGGACCTGAAACTTGATAATCTTTTGCTTGATGCGGAGGGGTTTGTCAAAATAGCAGATTTCGGGCTGTGCAAAGAAGGAATGGGATATGGTCAAAGAACAGGGACATTTTGTGGTACCCCAGAATTTTTAGCGCCTGAGGTGAGATAGAAATTGATTTAACATTATGGGTAGTAAAAACTGATGACTTTATGATGCTAGCTACTCCGTTTAAGGTTCTTATACTGCCTATTTTTTAAAGTATGATTCCTTAAGAAATCAGAATCTTCAGCCCATGAGGATTAGTAGCAACGATTTCTTTTGCAGTGAAACGTCTGAAACGGGTTGATTGGCTGAATAAAAAAACTCAAGCAGTAAAGCTAACACATTTTTATCGTTTGGAGTGTTGAAGTATGAAAATAATTACAACAGGAGTGCCACTGACGAGTGTAGAGCTTCTTCTTACTATTTTTTTTCTAGTTTACGTTTTTCGAATTATATATCTTTACCAAACAACATAATAGGAATAGCTTTCAGAAGACCAGGGAAGGCCTCTAGTAGCAGACGTGATAACTGATACTGTAATCGAAGGGTCGAGATTGTTCTTTGTTCTCTCCTCGAAACTAAGTTTTATTTTATCAAAGTAGAGATTAAATAAAATCATTTGAAAAGCTTTTCATCGCGATATCCAAATTTAACATCTAGATAAACTGTAAATTAAGAACTTTTTTTACCAAGTTTTTATCCTGCATTTATCCCCCGTTTCCATCTTATTCGTTTTAATGCGTTTAAATATTTTAATACTAAAAACCACAAATTTTTCTTGACCATTTAGGTGCTGACTGAAACATCGTACACGCGATCAGTGGACTGGTGGGGATTGGGAGTTCTTGTTTTTGAAATGTTAGTTGGCGAGGTTAGTAGACCATGGTTTTCATCTATTTTGAGAACAAGTGAGGAGTATGGCTGGTGGGTGAGTGAGTGTGTGTGTGTGTGTGTGTGTG
>RDPX01000035.1:3748654-3774729 GCA_003991215.1 Morbakka virulenta
AGTAATAGAAGTAGTAGTAGTAGTAGTAGTAGTAGTAGTAGTAGTAGTAGTAGTAGAAATAGTAGTAGTAGCAGTAGTAGTATTAGTAGTAGAAATAGTAGTAGTAGTAGTAGTAGTAGTAGTAGTAGAAATAGTAGTAGCGGTGGTAGTAGTATTAGTAGTAGAAAAAGTAGTAGTAGTAGTAGTAGTAGTAGTAGTAGTAGTACTAGTACTAGTAGTAGTTAGTAGTTCGTAGTAACGAATTTACTATTACATTAAGAAAAAGAGTTTAATTTTATGCTTATGCAAATCCTTGTTGGCACATACTTTTGAATATTTGATACTCAACAAGGACCGCACTCTGAATTGTTACTGGACAATGCACTAGCAAGTAACCCAGTTGCTTTACGAAGAGTATGATAGCATGGCTTTCTTGTGATACTCAAACCATTTTTGTTTGGTGATACTTATTTGGGGTTATGCTTCTTCACAGGATTTAAGATGGGATGACTTGCTACAACGAAAGGTCAAGCCACCTTTTGTTCCCGTTGTGGTAAGTTGAACCCTTGCTTTTTTATGTATGTTAAAGGCAATTAAGACGATTGTCTGGTTTTTAACGAAATGTCATCTGTAGTTCGTTTTTGCGTCGTGATAACCCGACACATCAACGTTTTGTTTTATTGACATTTAAAGTCGTTCAATGGACTCACAAAGTCACTACTTTGTATTAATGACGCCCGAGTTTTTTGTTAGTGGACAGGAACAAACATAGTCCAAGCAGGAATAAGTTTGTTTATCGTCATAAGACATGCAACAGACATGACCTTACGATGAATTCATAGACGGAATACAGATAATGCAAAAATAAGCGTTGTCAATAAACGTTATATTGTCTGCCCGAGGAATTTTTTTATACAATCGACACAAATAAATATATATATATATTTAAAAAAACGGTGCTTCCTGCAATTGACCCTGTAATTTACCACAATATTGATTATTTAAACGTTTAGTCTAAATAATAAAGGTTAGGCTGGATGACCATATCTAATCTACTACGTACCCAGGTTATGTCCTGAACTCAGACCATTAGGGGGTCTATTTCCACGACGGCTACTGATATTGACTGAGTTTTTGCAAGAGGTTCTCTAAAGGTATTATAGTAATTTGTCCCATAATGCTTGTATTTATTCTCAAAACTGTCAACTAAATATATGTGTTTATCGCTCTTTGTCGACTGTGCTGTTTCTTGCATTTTTTCATTGCCACACAAATGCAATGCTCAACGTTCCATCTAACTTTCAAGGCTGACGATATAAGCTTCTAGTAGAGCCAACTGACTTATCTGTTAACCCTTTGCAGTGGGTGAGTGTGGGAATGTTCTTTCTTTAATGTGTGTGTTAGGCAATGAAATTTTTCCTATCACACAAGTGACTTGGAAGATATGACTGCTGACTGTACCATGCTAAGAAGCAAAATAACTTTTATTTTTGTAGAAACATTCCGAAGATGTCAGTAATTTTGACGAAGAATTTACGTCAGAGGATCCAGTTCTCACTCCCCCAAAAGAAAGGAAACAGTTGTCTTCAGTCGAACAGGTAAGCTGCATAAACATATTCATAAAAGAGCCCCTGTTAAAAAGACGTCAATGTTCGTTTCTTATTAGTGTCGTTTCTTTTCTACAGCGTCAGCTGTCCCAAACATGTGAGGGGGGTGTCATTTCGTGTCGTTAGAACCTTATTCCACTTTTGTGATAGACAAGTGCGGTTTTTACTTTCCCTTTACATTTTTTGAAGAAATAGGCCTAAATTGAGAAGGGAATTTTCTAAGCATTGTGTCACGAGGTGGAATTGGGGTTTTTTTTTCGACATTATGAATCTTATTGTAGCATCTAAGGTTACAAAGCAAACCGATGACTGTAATGAATAATTCTGTAAAGGCTTTGAATGCGGACTTCCTTCTAACAAGTGGAAGATAATGTGGGCCGTTTCAGTAATTGTTACAATTTGGTTCGCTGAGTTGCATGGCAACCTTGGCTTTATACAAATATGCTTCATATTCGTCATTCTATTTCGCCTTTAGTTTACTTTTCGTTCCAGTTTGAATTACTATTAAACGAGAATTTTTTATATTTTCAAGTCAGGCTCGAAAGCCCTTGCATTACACTGTTTCCAGAACCTGTTAGTCACAAGGTAGACTGAGTTCAACGTGAATCATACGACTGCTAGTAATAAAAAAATTTGGGCAAGCTATTTTATTGCTTGCCACAGGTTAATCTGGCTGCAATGATTTTTTAGTGGAGGCGGGAAGTGGAGTTAGGATCCCTTAGCGGGAATTGTTTTTAGCAGGCAGAAGCATAATAAATGACGCGTGAGCTGTATTTATTTGCTTCTTTGCTTTGCGATTTTAAGATTTTGTTACGTTTAAGAATTGCTAAGCCAAGCAAAGAATGTCTCCAGGCAGATTAAACATCTTTTTTAGAATAACGCCCGGATTTTTTTATCCAGCACCTACCCCATTTTTTATAGACGTCGATAATCCTTTTTTAACACCCCATTTTACGAAGACACGTTTGTAAAAGAAAATATAGTAAACATATCGTTTTACTTTTTTAACCAAGAATCATTTTGGGTTTAAGAATTGGAAAGCCAAGCAAAGAATGTGTCTTCAGGGAGATTAAACCGCTTTTCTAGTATAACGCTCGGATTTTTTGGTTCAGCACCTTTTCCATTTTTATATAGACGTCTATAATCCTTTTCTTACATCCCATTTTACGAAGACACGTTTATAAAAGAAAATATAGTAAACATATCATTTTACTTTTTTAACCTAGAATCATTTTTCGGACTTCAATTATACCGCTGACTGGTGCTAATAAATATAATATGCCTATGACGTCGATTTGAAGAAGTCAGTAGCATTGCTTTTGAAGCAGCTCCGCATGCTTCAAATGTAATGGCTTTGGATTCGCCAAACGAAGGAGCCATACAGTGTTGTTTTCCTTGATAAATGAGAGCGGACAGAATTGTTCACAGCTATTTTTCTGGTCATAATAAAGTCCGGACGTACCAAGAAGACAAGTCAACATAGTGGAAGCCTGAACACGGTTCCGCTGACGACCACAGCCGTAGAAACTAATATGCAGTAATTGTTGTAATTTAGGTAGCTGTATTAACAATTATAGTGTCAACATACATAGTTTCATGCTTTTCCTATTCGACATTTAAATCGCATTGTACCCATGCTTAAGACTAATTCTTTTTCTTCTGGAGGCAAATCCCCATTCTAAATCGTAGTTAATCTGAAATAGTCAAATAGCATTAGCTTATTCTCCATAGATGACATTGCGTTTAAAGCAACATTTTTGTAATAGGCAATTTTTTTCTGAAGACGTATGTATTTATCTGACACGGAAAAGAACCTATTTCATTTAAGTCACTAAACAGGTTTCGGATCTTAGCAGTTTTATTTGGATTTCAAGACAATTTTATACGATTAGGCCTGCTTCCTTTTTCGTTATGCGATTCCGAAGTGGTACTGTAAGGAAAAGAAGCATCGGGCTAACAGATTCCGGATGCCTGAGCTCTTTACATGATAGAACGTTCTTAAAACATTGAGGATTTAGATGTTCAAACATAACGTTGATAAAGTGCAATAAAAATAAGATTACGTCAAAGAACAGTTGACTTTTTTTCATTTGATCAAAATCTCTCAACCAAGAAGACCCTTTTATTTGTGTTGCTTTTTCACACAGTCAGACATAAAAACACACTCGTATTCATAGTTATATTTTGCACTTTTGGTAATTATCCGTATTAAGTTAATGCATGCAGAAATATCGACGTCTAAGTAAATTTGGAATGTGCATCGATACGGGTAGGAGATTTAGAATTAAATGAATATTCAGGATTCAAAACTCTTAATGTTGGAAAATATCTGGTGAATGCAATAAACCTAAATAAGAAAAATGCTGATATAAATAAAAATTGAATATTAATACAAATTTTGGGAAAAAATTACCGAAAAATTATTTATTAAAGCTGTTGTGTTTGATTCAGGTTATATATCTATCTATCTATCTATCTATCTATCTATCTATCTATCTATCTATCTATCTATCTATCTATCTATCTATCTATCTNTCTCTCTCTCTCTCTCTCTCTCTCTCTCTCACTCTCTCACTCTCACACTCACTCGAACTCTCACTCTCTCTCACACATACTCCCTCTCTCACTCTCTTTCTCTCTTATCTATTCATTATCAATCTATTCATAACCTAATTATTTCTCAGAAAATAGTATCGGAATATCCAAACAAGATGTGTTGCTTGGACCTGGGCTAAGGTGCTGCAATGATCAGGGAGAGAAGTAATTGACGCCCAGTTTGTTTATTATATTTTTTTACGTGCTCGCATCGTAATAGTGAATTGAAATCGAGGCAAGTTATATTGGGCAAAGTTCGCATCAGCTCACCTTGGCTCACTGTAGGAACACTTGTAAACTAATCTCTCTTTTGATATGATTTATGGATTTGATTTCACTTTATCAAATAGCAGCGTTTAAATTCACAGGGATCCAAAGCGTTATCGATCAAGCATTGGATCGATTGTTAAAAATTGACTTCTGTTGAAATTACATCAAGTAACACCCTAAAAAGGGTCAGGTTAAGTAAAGCTTCAGCTGCTATGAGAAGAAACTGAATTTGTAACCCTGAGTGTATTTACTGCATTTGTTAGCATGAGTAAATTATTAACTCGGATCTCATGTGACAACCCTACTTAAATTGAATTATATCCATTGAATTATATAGGTGTATTATTTTTTCAAGCCCCTTTTCACCTTTACTCATAGACACATAAGAAAGCAGATGTTGCCATTGAGTTTTTAGTGATAAAATTGCTTTTGAATGTTTAATTCGTGTTAAAATGGAACAATTTGTAGTGGGGTGGGTGGGAGTTAATACGTTACAGGATGTCTTGGCAAATTTGACGTGCTTGACTGAATCAGATCTTGCAGTTTCCCAGTTATTGTATACAATAATTCTGGCATATTGTTCCGGCGAATAAGAAACATTATTGCGAAATATAATTTCGGGTTGACTTGTTGACCAGATTTGACATTAATTGGTTTTAACTACCAAATGGTGCCGTCGCTAGGGGTATTTTTCATTTATTCACTTGAAGAGCTAATGGTATTGCGTTTGAGCATCGAATCGTCATCGTAACTTTAGTAGCAAGTCATTTAAGCCGCATGCTGAAAAAAAATTAAGTCTGATCATTTCGGATTTTCCTAACACTTAAGGATTGTTTGGTGGGGGGGGTACCTTAAAATAATTGCTAGGTTGTGTCGGGCTACTCTTCGCCTCTCTTTGCCCCTCAAATGTTATATATAACATCTGCAGATTCAATACTTTAGTTCCGACTACCCCCATCTTTTACCCCGACCTTTGCTTCATCCCTACTTTGCATTATACTATAGACGTTAAATAATAAGGTATAATCCGTGGCAATTATAAAGACGTTTGTAAGCTATTGACCATTAAGACGGGGATAGCAGTAATTAAAGTGACGCGCTGTTAGTTTGTCAAAATTTCCAAGTTTTAAGATTCTACTAGTTGATTTTGTTACTTGTTTGTAGTGTAACAGATAGACGTTTATCATTTTGTGAACCAGTTAATAATATTACATTAGATTTGTTGGTTAGACATATGCAAATTGTGTCTCATTTTGAGAGTGATGAATGGCATTTTTATAATCATCTTTCCTGTACAATACAGAGGCTCGCGCCCGTAACAACGGTTGAACATGGTTTGATAGTAGAAGTTGACGTGTTGTTTAATAATTGCTGATTTTTAGAAGTTTATGTATTCATAGTATTCATTTGGACCTAGAAACGTTGTTTTATACTTTTTTAGGATGGCCATGCCTCGTGTTGTAACGAAATCATTTTAAACTATGGAAAACCTATCTCGTTATCGGTTAGTGTCAAATTAAGACGGAAATGTGCCCCACATTATGACAGTCATAATTTTATCTGCCTTTGCTGCTCTTTTATCTCATACGGAACGTTTTGGGTGTATGACTGTACACATAAGGATTTTAAAAAATAATTATTTTACTTGTGAGCAACACGATATATCATTTTTGAGATCAGCTAAATAATTACAAAGAAGTTCAGTGTGAAAGCTGTGTTCGTATTGATCTTTTTGAATGATATTTGATTTGCTTTGATTTATATTGAATCAATATTCGAGTTGCACACGCTTGAAAGCCACCACCTGGTATATTTGCTTAATTTTTTCTTAACAAAACGTTGATAACGCTCACCTGGGGTGCACGATCTTTTCTACGGACGTTTACTTGAATGACTTTTCGTCTGTTATTAGTGTGATCTCGCACAAGAAACCTTTGTACCTTTGTACTGTGCGATAACGAGGAAACGTTTTCCCAAACTTGTATCATTATTCTGCAATCTGTTAAGTTCAGTACAAGCCATTATAGAATCTTTTCAATTTATCGACCGTATGTTGTTGAAATATGTAACGAAAATTAAACTGCTGTCACAAGCAGAGCAACTTTGTAAATTATTTTATACAGCAGGAATCTTGTACAGAGTACATAACAGACAGTACATTTTTACAATCTGTACGGTATCTATGTTGCAATGATTTGTTGTTGTTTTCTTACTGTATTTAATACATATTAACACATCGCTCCCCATTTGCCAGTGCTGCAAATGCCAAAGGCACGTGCAACATCGTTTGCAAGAAACAATAATGCTTCCTCCTTTTAATCTTACTAAGAACGTTGCTGTAGCGCTCACGTTTGTTAAGCAGACCGTAGAATGCTGCTGCGACAACAAAAATTGCGACATGGAAATCAGACACACTAAAAATTTTCCGACTAAATTTGTAAAAGAACCCGATAATACCACGATTTCTTGGAGCTTGGATTCCACATGTGACAACATTGGGGGTACATTGAAATCAGTGCGTTATAACCCTTTTAATTGTTAATAATAGACACTACACCTTCATGCCTGGACCGAAAATTACCAAAAGCGTAATAGATAATAAATTTTTTACGTAAATGAGTAGAAATTAAGTATTTTGAATAAAATAAAAGTTACGGAAAGTTATATGTAGTGAAAGAATTCATTAGAGATACTGTATAAATCGGTACAATCGAGCTTGTTAAATAGGCACGGACTGCTGGAAAAAACCCTAAGATTTGGTCAAGTTTTGGTTTGTTGGACCACCTGTAATGTTTGTGACTTTAGACCTTAGACCTTAGTTCCTCCTGCCCTAGGTGGGATACATAGAGCAGCAAGATGGTGCCAACGCGTTCGGTCTCTGGCCAAGGCTTTAGTGTCATGCGTTTGCACACCCCCTTTCTCTCTGTCTTCCTTAAAAGTTGCTTGCCATGTTTTTACTGGCCAGCCCCGTCTTCTTTTTCCTGATATTGGTCTCCAAGATGTTGCATGGTGTGCTAGACGCTCCGTGGGCAACCTGAGAGTATGCCCTGCCAGCTTTCATCGCCTTTCCTTAACTATCAAATGCAGCGGCCTTTGCCTTGTTCTTCTTAGTACTTCCTCATTTGTAATTCTATCTCGCCATGTAATTCCAAGAATCCTTCTCAAATTTCTTTGATGAAAGCTATCCAATTTGTTCCTGATTCTTTTCGTGCTCTTCCACGTTTCACTGGCATCTAACGCTGTGGAGACGACTATCGCTGTGTACAAAGTAATCTTCATTCTGAGGCTGATCTGATTTGATCTCCATATGTTTGTTATTGACCCAAAGGCTGCACGTTTGTGACCACTCCCTCTTTAATAAATGTAAAGTATGTTTGCAAAAAACTGAATCTTGATTTGCTAAAATGCTTTCACTTAAAGTTTCAAGGTATCAACAATGTATTTAAATGTGACAGCCTGCTTTAAAAGACGGCTGTCTCCAGTCAAGTTGGAAATTGATTAGAATTTTAAATCCGTTTTCTATTATTGATAACTATCTTAGTTTTTGGGTGAAGCTTGAACCACTTTTCGATCGTACTTTAAAATTTATTGCGCAATGAAATAAGTTTAATAAGGATGGATATTTATTGAAAACTGATCCAAATAAACTAATATGGAATCGCTTGTTATACTTTTGTATTTTATTTGTATTTCTGGTTACAGTCACTGAAACGCTGGTAGTAATTCAAGAAATTTCTTTAAGCAAACTTGTTGCGGGAAAAAATATCAAAATCCTCTGTTGCAAGCACGCAATCAATTCGTAGCACGTTAGTCAATTCGAATCCGAATACTTCGAAGTGTATAGGGTTTTTTCAATAGGCATAGGTGTATGGGTATATTTAGACTTGTCCCCAAATTAGGGAAAGTATGAGTGACTTTAAGTTGGTTTCAAAAATTTGAATCGGGGTGCTTGTGGTGGTGAGGTTCCAAAATGGTGAGTAAGCCACGCTGTTGTGCGCGCTGGGTTTTGGATGCTTGCTAAAAAGAGATAGTAGACTTTGCAAAGAGAGTAGAGGTGGTAGTGCTGAACACATACTTCAAGAAAAAAGAGGATCAGAGAATCACCTTAAAAAGTGGAGGGAGGAGTATCCAAGTTGACTACCTAGCTTGTAAAAGAAGACATTTGAGCGAAGTAACTGACTGCTATGTTCTGGGAGGAGAGAGTGTTCTTGCATAGTAAAAAGTGGTAATAAGCAAGCTAAGGGTTAAAACCAAGAGGAAAAGTCAGAGGACGGTTAAACCAAGGATAAAGGAGTGGAAGCTGAGAGAAGCCGAGTGTAGGAGGAATTTTAACCGGGATTTACAAGAGACGCTGAGTTCAACTACAGATGTACTGGAAAATTGGTCAGAACGTACTGAGAGAATTCGAGAAACGGCCAAGGCAGTTCTGGGAGTAACATCAGGCTATCGGTAACCAGACAAGGAAACATGGTGGTGGAATGATACAGTACAGGAAAGCATTCACAACAAGAAGAAAGCAAAGATGGTGTTTGACAGGCCAAGAGGAGGACAAAAGGGAATATGACACTAGACGATAGGAAGCAAAGCGAATGGTAGCCAAGGCCAATGAGGAGGGATAATGTGATCTCTATGACAGACTGCACAAAAAGGAAGGTGAAAAGGGTCTATTTCGGATTGCAAAAACAAAAAGACAAAGCATCAAACGATAACCAGCATATCAGAGTCATCAGTGATGCAGATCGAAAGCTATTGACCGGAAAGTGTTAGAAAGGTAGAAAAGCTACTTCGAAGGCCTCATGAACACTGAAAACCCCAGAGATGCCAGAAATGAAGACGTCCAGAGAGCTGAACATGAAGTTGGAGGGATAGACTAAGGGGAAGTCAAAAAAGCATTAAAGAGAATGAAAAATGGGAAGGCTGTAGGCCAAGACAACATACCTATTGAAGCATGGAAGTGTCTTGGTGACTTGAGATTAGAAGTGCTCACAAAGCTTTTTAATAGGATTCTGGAGGGTGAGGAAATGCAAAACAAGTGGAGAAGGAGCGTGCTGATCCCTGTTTATAAGAACAAAGGAAACGCATAAGAGTGTGGCAACTACAAGGGCATCAAATTAATGTGCCACACCATGAAATTGTGGGAGAGAGTTTTGGATGCAAGGCTCAGGCAAGAGTTAGAGGTCAACCAGGAGCAGTACGGCTTCATGCCAGGAAACAGCACTACAGATGCGCAATTCGCCCTGCGTATTTTGATGGAAAAACACAGAGAAAGGCAAAAGGAATTACACTATATTTTTGTAGATTTGGAAAAAGATATGACAGAGTGCCAAGGGAGGAATTGCGGCATTGCATAAGAACATCTGGAGTAGCAGAAAAGTATATAAGGCTTGTGAAAGACATATACAAGCACAGTGAGACCGCCATAAGGAGTGTTGCAAGGATGATCAATTTTTTTGAAGTCACGGTCGGACTCCACCAGGGATCGGCTCTAAGTCCCCTCCTATCTGCAGTAGTTATGATTTGACGTACTGTTGAAGTCAGAAAAGAAGCATCATGGACCATGGTATTTGCCGATGATATTGTGCTGTGCAGCAAGACAAGAAATGAGGCTGAAGAAGAGCTGGAGAAGTAGAGAGATGCCTTTGAAAAAAGCGGGATGAAGATAAGCAGGGCAAAAACGGAATACCTGGTCCTGAATGGAAGAGAGGATGACAAAATAAACATGCGAGGAATAGAGGTAACGAAGACAGAAGAATTCAAGTATCTGGGATCAACAGTGCAGTGCGATGGGGGATGCGATAGAGACGTGTAGAAGCGAATACAAGCAGGTTGGAATGGATGGAGAAAGGTGACGAGAGCACTGTGTGACAGAAAACTATCACCCAAAGTGAAAGGAAAAGTGTACAAAACGGTAGTGCGGCCAGCTCTTTTGTATGGATTCGAGACAGTAGCAATAACAAAGAAGCATGAAGCTGACTTGTACGTGGCAGAATTGAGAATGCTGAGGTGGTCACTTAGGGTCACACGCCTGAAAAAAATAAGAAACGAATACATCAGAGGTACAGCACATGTAAGGAGATTAGGAGAGAAGCAAAGGGAGGCAATACTGAGATGGTTTGGACATGTGATCAGAAGGGAAGAGAACTACATTGGGAAGAGAATGTTAGAGATGCATCTGCCTGGAATGAGGAAGAGAGGGAGACCAAGGAGACGGTATATTGACGCGGTTGAAGAGTACATGAGGGAAAAAGGTGTTAGAAGAGAGGGTGCTGCTGACCATACCAAGTGGAGGAATATGGTCTGCTGTAGCGACCCCTGGTGTGAGCAGCCGAAAGACAAAGAAAAAGAGGACAGCCCGTAAACTCTTGTGACATAGCGTGTCTAAGCCTCCATTTAATAATCTTAACCGATGACAGAGACTCGAAATTACCGTGGACCACTCACCAGGGAACATCCGTCATAAACACAGCTTTCAGCAAAGCAGACCTGCCATGCGACCCGTTTGGCCCTTGGTGCGTAAGAGTGCATGGTCAGTCTTGACGTGCAAAATGTGGTACTCGCCAGAACGTACTTCAACCTACAGAAAAAAATTAAGAACCACCACATGGAACATTAGAGGCTTGCGTAAACGCGGTAAAACATTTAACATTCACGTGCGACATATACAGTGTCAGGAACACATGGTAACGACAATGGTGAAATAAATATCAACAGCTCCTTGCTGATCTTGTGGTGAGCCGACTAACAACCACCATGGAGTGGGAATGCTTCTAAGGAGCAGCATGAAGAACTTCTTGATGCGCTACAAAGCTATCAGCGGCAGATTCCTGACCTTACGTCTCCGCACTAGACCTGCGAACATCACAGTTGTCCAGGTTTATGGGTCAACCCTTGACATGGATGACTTTTTTTTTTTCTGAAACGCTCAAATCCACCCTCGATGGAATCAGCCGCAGTGTCTACTTAGTAGTGATGGAGGATTTCAATGCCATAATTGGAAGTACCCCCAAACCACACATCATCGGACATTTATGGTACAGGAACTCGAAATGTAAGTGGCTAATAGCTGGTTGACGTCTGCATAAGTAATAACCTTTTCATCACCAATACTCAATTCAAACACCACGTAAGACAGAGAACAACATGGATCTCCTCTAGTGAAGATACCCAATATGAGATTGATTACATAGTGATCAAAGGGAGATAAAAGTCATCGGCCTTGAATTGCAGAGCTTTTCCTGGAGGAGACTGTGGAAGTGATCACAATATGCAATCGAGCAACCTGCGAATGAAGTTTAGATTGAAAAACATCAGGAAATGCCAAAGCAGAATGAAGTGGAATACCCAGAAACCGCTAAACAATGATGAGGCTTTTAACAGGGAAGCAGAACCAAAAACACAGCCATCAATCATCAACAGTAATGGGGAGACAACTTAGACACACATGAAGGACGCATTAACATTGGCAGCAGAAGAAACAGTCAGGAGAGATGCACCTAGGAAACGCAAGGAGTAGAGTTCCGAAGAGACAGCGAATCTCACGGAAGAACTTCGGAGACTGAAGCACAGCATCTACAAATCATCAGAGGCCTACACGTAGCACTATGAGCTAGATCGGTAAATTATAACTGCGTGTCAAAGCGACAAAAAAAATACCTAGAAAATATCTGCAAAGACCTGGCAGACAAGCAGGACACAGACCGCCACACTTACGCATACAAATGCATAAAAGCAAACAAAGAATCCTTTTACCTTGCGATCGACTGTCATCAAAGATTAAGAAGGGAACATCCTTCAGAACATTGAGGACAACAAAGTGTGATAGAGATCCTATACAGAAGCGCTATACGCTTCTGTATAGGATCTCAGATCAATCTGGCGCCTCACACTGTCTGAAAGATGAAAGGTCTCTACCAACCACTTTGGAAACCGAAGTACAATAAGCGATCAAAAGGCTTAAAAACTACAAAGCCTGAGGGGTCGATGAACTCCGAGCGGAGATAATCAAAACTTTGGGTGCTGATAATGCGATCACTGACCTCGTTAGGACGCTTTGTGACAGGATCTTATTGAGCGGAGAATAGGCAGACGTTTTTTGAACATCTGTCTACCTACCCTTGTTTAAGAAAGGCGACAGCAAGGACTGTGCATACTGTCGTACCATTGCACTGATCTCTCACTCCAGCAAGATAATGATGTCAATCATCCATCAACTCACACAGACCTACTATTAGACAGAAATAAGCAAAACACAGGTACGTTTTTGAAGAGATAGCGACACCAGGATCCAGTTTTGCACCTCACACTGATTGCAGGCAAGGCCTAAGAATATAACATTCCGCTCTATTGCTGTTTTATAGACTACAGGAAAGCCTTTAGATCTGTCGACGTCGGCAACCCATGGTTATCAATGTGCGCTCTAGGTGTCCCAGCATACCTTGTTATGAGCCTGGTTTCCTTGTATGAAAGCTAAAGAGCGCTTATTGAAACACTCGTGGGGCGCTCTAATACCCTGGAAATTGGCCGAGGCGTCAGACAGGGCTGTCCTATGTCCCCCATTCTCTTTAACATGTACAGTCAGATGATTATGAGAGAGACCCTGGAAGACTGGACAGAAGATTTCTGCATTGGCGGCCAGAAAGTAACTAATCTCTGATTAAACGGATAACGTGGTACTTATCACCACAAATAAACAACAGTTCCAACAACAAGCTGACAGACTAGCAACCGCATCTGCTGCTTTCGGCCTGACACTGAACAGTAAAAAGATCGAGGTGATGGCTATCACACAAACTCCGGTGCGGGCGAACATTTAGCACCAAGAACTCTTCAAGCAGGCGACTTCAGCTATCTCGGATGTGCTTTCGATCCCAGTAATGACCAGGCTTAAGAGATCAAGCAAAGAATCACGATGGCAAAACTGGTTCCGATGAAAAAGACGACATCTGAAAATGCAGGAACATCCCCTTGGATCTGAAACAAAATCTCATGGAGATGATGATATGGCCTATCATGTCATACGGTTGAGAAACATAGACTTACAAGGATGTGGTAAGAAAAATCCAAAGCTTTAAAACCTGGTGCCATTGCAGAATCCTGCTGGTCTCATGGAGAAAATGTGTGACCAATGAAGAAGTCTACCGGAGAATAGGATCTCAACCAAAACTAAAATCACAGCTACTCCACAGACTGCGGAGTCTCCTTGGTCACGCCGTACAAAAGAAAGAGGTTGCTCTCGAGCTTCTAGAAGGGCGAGTAAATGGCAAGCGACCACGAGGACGGCCACACTCCTCGTGGATAAAGGACACATGCCACCACGCTGGTCTCACCACAATAGAACTGATTAGAGCTGCGCTCGACTTGTGGATTCGCAACCCCTGCCTAGGATACCGCAACAAGTACAAGAACATGTGTGTTGGATAAATTAAAGCTGATGACAAAGAGGTGTATCTAAGGGCTGTTAGTGGCTTTATGTGTATATCACTGGAGATGGGGTGTTTTTGAGAAAAAGAAGCTCTGGTTACCACAGGAATGTATTATTGAAAGTCGCTGGCATTCATAGGGCTTAGCAGGTTTACATCAGGACAACACAGACACACAGACAGACACACACACACGCATGAAAATCCACGCACTCACAAATACACACAGAGACATATATATTGAAGCAGAATATTTATTTACATATTCTAATGATACAGTGATGCAAATGTTGTTGCTCTAACAAATAATGCTGTTTTACATATATTGAGTAATAACAAGGCCAGCTTTCTGATCAAGAAACTAAATCCCAATTATATTCTGGAAAGGGAATAGAAATGTTTGAGGTATTAAAGCATTCTGATGACTTTTCAAAATCATGAGGTCTTGGTCACGCCAGATAAAAGGCACAGAGACTACAGCAAGCATGGAAAATAATGCAGTTTATACATTTGATAAATTATATTTTAATCACCTTATCAAAATCATACAAAATCGTACTTAAACTGAGACAAACTGGTATTTTTGTAGTTGTAAAGACAATTGATAATGATAAAATGTTTAGGAATATTACTGCTACTGGACGTTTTTGATCACCTTCGATTATCCAATGTATGATTTTAAAAATCAGATACACATACAATAGAAAACAAATATTCAATCAACTGACATTTAAAACAAAATAACTTGTATTAAAAAGTCATTGAAAGCTCAGAAAAACATATTTGGTTGAACTGATAAAAAAACTCCATTTTATTAAGACCCGTTTCTGCACTAAAATTAGCACAAGCTCAATGCACAAGCAGTAATAAACTTGTAATTAGTAGTTAGTAATTAAGATAGTTATAATAAATTCCAAATATTCTAAAGGATGAAGGATGGAAATTATGTTAAAAGATATGGTTAGGAGTAAATTATGGGATTACTTCAGTTGCTATACAGTTTGTGATCAATTAAGGTGATCTAATTTTTGAGCTTTTGCAGTGTCTGTGTGGTGGGCTGAACTCTTTAGCTCTTGTAGGCAATTAGTCTAGGAGAAGGATATGACCCACGACATAAAATCCCCACCAATGAGTAAATGGGAGTGGTCCGTGACAGCACGAAAGGGCGATGATAAACATACCTATCTTTCAGCCAGCCGCTGCAACTTGGCAATTTTTGCTAGCACGTCTTGGTCTGTCCTTCCCTGCTGGCACATATACTTGCCTTATCGAGCAAGTGGCTCTGGATGCCAGCAGAACCTGGTGTTACTCAATATTTTACAAACGTTTTTTTGATCAACTCAATCTAAATGCACATTCAAAGGAACCTAAAAGCTAGAAAACGTAGTTTAAAAAACTGGCAAATAGCTGCGACTGACAGGGTTAAATAGGGGTTCAAGTTGATGAGGAAGAATTTTCTACTTCTTTCCAAATAGCAAGAACCTGATGAGATAAAGCGATGCCAGCATTTCTATACAAACACTCGTATTCTTATTTTCTTCTGCTTAATGTGCTCTGGTCTGAGAAGGCGCGTACAAAAAATAGAGCACATGAAATTACGAGTTTTTTTTCAAAAATATATGCATGTATACATTTTTTATAAGGTCTTAAAAAGGAGAATTCTACAAGAAGATGCAGACTCATTGGACGCATTTTTTTAGCATGTGGGGGAATTGCATAAAATATACGGTCATCAATGGGAAAGCAAAGCTTCCCCTCCCTCCGTTAGCTTTCTGGTTATCCTTAGACAAGATGTAGTACCAGTCAGGCTCCCAAATCAGGGTTAGAGTCTCTGTTTGTCAGCAAGATAAAGAAAGTTGATACAGGCTGAAGAGCTCTCTGTTATTCAACGGCTATTGAACACTTAGGTGTAGGCAGAAGATTTCTTTAGAAACAATGGCTAGCACATCTGTTAGAGTTATGACACTATTAATAAGGTAAATTTTGGGGCCTACTGTGATTATTAGCCCCAGGAGATAATCAACATGACTTGTAAAACAATACTATATTAAGATCTTGGCAAAAGGGATGCTGCTCAAAATGTTTGGAGTAGAAGTCTGACCGGCGGACATCATGTTATTCAGAAGGTAAGAGCAAATCGTCATCACGTGACCTCTGGAAAATTGCAATCTTGAACATCAGGAGTCTCTACCAACAAAGAAAATTTGCTAATGTTTGTTGGGAAATGCAAAGAATGAGCATTTATATACTTGGAATATCCAAAAATTTTTAGAAAGGTAGTGGGAATTTACTTATGGTTACCTAATGGGAAAAGTTCAATATATTCAGGGAAAGTAACCACAGAAAGGGAGTTGCTTTTATCATAAGAAAGAGAATTACCAATTCGGTGGTATGTTGTCAGAGAGTCTTAGAAAGATATTTGAATCATATTTATGTTCCAAACATGGATGGTGATGATCATGAGGAAATAGAAAAGTTATACAAAAGTATTGAGACAAAAAGAAAACAGCAGAAAAAATGGGAAGACATAATGATAGTACCAGAAGACTTACTTGGTAGGAAACTATCGTTATGAAGATACAATAAGATCATATGGAATAGGTGAAGTTAATGAGAGAGGACAGAAAGTAAATAAATTATCTGAAAAAGAAGTTCTTTTTACTTGCAACACATGGGTTGAGCAGAAATAAACATCAAGAAGTACTTGGAAACACCCAAATGGGACAGACAAAAATCAGGTTGATTTTTATAATAGCGGAGAAAAGATACCGAAACTCCCTTACTAATGCAAAAGCAAGAAAGGATGCAGATTGTGGTTCAGATTATGGTCCAGTTTGTGAAATTTAAAGTTAAGAAACAGAAAAGAAAACATGCCCACAGGAGATGGAATCTAGATGCACTTAAAACAAGAACATGCAAAATAAGTTTTCGGAAGAAGGATAGATGTAAGAACTTTATCATATCTTGAGTCGTAAGCTTTTCTGAGTTAGGTTTCGAGAGATGCTTCTCCCATCTCCAGGTTTCTGAAATGATTAGGTACAGCTGTTTCTGTACCTTGGTAATGCGGACCAACGTGTAGACATACGTATGTTATGTTTGTTTTCTTTGTTGTGTTTCTTTCTTTAGTACTGGAATTGTATTATTTATTTCTGGGAGGGTGTGGGATATATTATTGTTATTGTCACTAGAGAAATTCAATAAGGAGTCACAGGAATGCAGTGATAAACATGATTAGGACAAACTAAAGACATGCTTGACAACAGTTGCAGCAAAGATAGGTGTTTGTGTGTGTGTGTGTGTGTGTGGGGGGGGGGGATGGCTAAGAAAGAACATTGGATGACTGAAGATATCTTAGAGTTAATGGAGGAAAATGAAGGAAAGGCGGAATGTGAAACATAATAATTTAAGATAAGCGGAATTAATGAAGGAAATAAGAAAATTGTGTCATAAGGCTAAACAAAAATATAATAGTTTGTGCAAAGAAATTGAAGAATTAGATAGAAAGCACAATTCAAAAGCACATATGATAAAGAAAATGACAAATAAAGGAAGTACTATCAACAGTGCCATAAAGGATAAGGATGGAAATATACTTACTGCAGAGCAAGATATAATGCAAAAGTAAGCAGGGTATGTAGAAGATTTAGATGATGGTAAGATAGACCTCAAAAGATAACACCTGAAGATTTACATTATGTGAAAGGTAATACAGACAGAGAAAAAGTAAAGAGCGTTATTACCTAAGGAAAAGGCTACACATACAGATGAGATTCCAGCAGAGCTATTACAGTGCAAGGGAAACGAAGGTATTGACTTGATGACTGAAATAATTTATAATTGTTATAGCACAGATGATCTATCTGAAGGTTTTATATCAGCAACATATATAAAAATACCAAAAGTGTATGGAACTCAAAAGTGTAATGAACATCGTATCATCAGACTAATTTTTCATGTGTCAAAAGAGCCTGAGAATTACTCCGTTGGTTGAAAGAAGAATAAGGGATAGCCAATTAAGTTTCAAAAGAGGTAGAGGTATTAAAGATGGAATATTTCAGCTTACAATCATAGCAGCAAAAATGATTGAAAAGGAAAAGAAATTATTTGCATGTTACATTGACTATAAAAAAGCATTCGACAAAGTAAAGAACTTTGCTTTTAGGAAATTACTTGAAAAGTATTATGATCCCAATGAAGAAATCAGATTGATAAGTAGCATCTATGATAGTCATGAAGCACAAATTAGGACTAATATTTCAATGTCAAGAAAAGTAAAAATAAGCAAGGTGTCAGACAAAGATTTATTTTATCACCAATCCTATTTAATATGTATAGCGAGGAGATAATAGATAACTCTCTGGAAAAGGAAAAAGGCATTGTCATAAATAAAAGAAGTTTCACAAACAAATGGTATGCAGCTGATACTGTAATACCTGCAGAAAACAAACTAGATTTACAGAAGATGTTAGAGTATCCAAAGGTTTTGGAATGGAACTGAAGGAGAAGAAAACAAAAGTTATGGTAATTGAAAAGAAGCCAAAGACTAATATCAATATAGTAATTAAGCTCTGTGTAGCAAAGAGGTATTAGCATCATTTACCATAGGCTCTTAGAATGTGTGTCAGCCAACTCGTTCTCACTATCGCTTAAATCGTACAGAGTCATTCTCACTTTAATGCCTGCTCTCTTTCCATGCAGGGTTAACTTCAGTTCACTCAAGCAACACTGCTATAGACTGAAATCTGACGTGAAATTGTTTTTTGTCATGTTAATGTAAAGTTTTTATTTCGTGGGAAGTAATTAGTATCTTATTCAAGCACTTCTAGCTTCTCAAACATATGTTGCAATTATTACGTATTTTGCCATTCATGAACAATATGTTTATCGTGCTTCCCCATTGACCATAGATTTATTCAAGTAGTATGTAAGCCACTCGATTTTGATTATAAGTCAGTTAGCTTTGATTGCTACTGTACATCTATTACAAACTTAACTTATGCGTGGCGTCTTTGCTGTTCCTTTGTTGTCCCTTTGCTGTTCCTCTGCTGTCCCTTTACTGTTCCTTTACTGTTCCTTTGCTCTTCCGTTGCTTTTCCTTTACTGTTTCTTTGCTGTTCCTCTGCTGTCTCTTTACTGTTCCTTTGCTCTTCCCTTGCTATTCCTTTGCTGTTTCTCTGGCGTTCCTTTGCTGTTATGTTTTTACTGTTAGTATTGTTTTATCTACTTTTCTTTACTCTACCCAAATACCACTTTGACTGGTTGAGCATCTGAAGGTCCCGAGAATCTATTGTTCAGTTTTGTTATGATCACTTTGTTGCGGATGTTGCACAATCCAATCATGCTCTTGTTATAGGAGACCAGTATTCTATTCTGTTGTGAACTAATTTGTCTTGTGTTTCCTATTAAGTATCGTAGTTTTCAGTAAGTGTTTGCTTAATAGTGTATTGTAAAGTAGTTTATTTACCTCATGATGTAACAATAGGAGTTTTCTTCTTGTCCTTCTTTTATATACATTTTATGTAATTCTCTAACAAAAGAGAGTTCTACCCCTTCTTGATCAAGAAAAGCTTGTAATTTGAATCAGTGAATCCTGGTAAGTGTTGGCGTCACCTAAATCACTCCTTGTATTCAGATGCTTANTTCCTTTACTGTTCCTTTGCTGTTCCTCTGCTGTCTCTTTACTGTTCCTTTGCTCTTCCCTTGCTATTCCTTTGCTGTTTCTCTGGCGTTCCTTTGCTGTTATGTTTTTACTGTTAGTATTGTTTTATCTACTTTTCTTTACTCTACCCAAATACCACTTTGACTGGTTGAGCATCTGAAGGTCCCGAGAATCTATTGTTCAGTTTTGTTATGATCACTTTGTTGCGGATGTTGCACAATCCAATCATGCTCTTGTTATAGGAGACCAGTATTCTATTCTGTTGTGAACTAATTTGTCTTGTGTTTCCTATTAAGTATCGTAGTTTTCAGTAAGTGTTTGCTTAATAGTGTATTGTAAAGTAGTTTATTTACCTCATGATGTAACAATAGGAGTTTTCTTCTTGTCCTTCTTTTATATACATTTTATGTAATTCTCTAACAAAAGAGAGTTCTACCCCTTCTTGATCAAGAAAAGCTTGTAATTTGAATCAGTGAATCCTGGTAAGTGTTGGCGTCACCTAAATCACTCCTTGTATTCAGATGCTTAATTCGGGGGTGTACTCTAACAAATTACAATAGAAAGAGAAACCCAGTGAGATACTTAAACTATTACTTACTACCAGTACTTGATTATTACTTGAGGTAATGTTGTTATAGATAGATTTGGCTGAATATGCTAATTTCAAGATGTATACAGACCGGGAGACACAAGCAATGAGGAATGGGCAATAAATGCCAGCTCAGTACTGACATGTAGATTGCAATGCACTCCTTATCTGAAATTACAGTATATTCAAATGCTTGCAGGTTCATATGGTAAGAACTAAAATGGAAGATATATTGCCACCTGCCAAAACGTATTAAAACATTAAATAAATTTAAAAATAAATGAAATTTGCTATTTACACTTACCACAAGATTATCACGTACTTAAATTTGCCTACCAGGTTCAACAGTACAAGCTAAGGTTACGTCAAACCTTACCACATGCTCTTAGGAGGTCAAAATAGTTGGCAAGCAGAAGCAATGCTTGCTGAAGAGAAAAATAGCCACGGACTGGGAAAATTAGAATAATAAATAAATTATTTGAACTGCATAATTTTTAGGGATGCAGCTTGAGCATTAGCCACTGGTTTTATTTATCCTAAACTACTTAATATTGACGTTTGATTTTATCACTCACAAACTCCGGTGCTGAATTTTGATTATGAAGGCCAAGCTTCGCCTTAATAATGAACGCATGATCATACTAAAATGAAACCAAATCGCAAGTAAGTGAAGTGTTGGTTAGAAAATTCATTAGATAAGCTAAGACCAAGAGGAAATGCAAAGATAAGGTTTGTAAAGTCCTGGATGCTCATGTAGATGCCCTTTTGCAATAAAAGTGCAGACTGACACATAATTGGGGAGTAAATACAGGAGAACCCCAGTAACGCGACCACCGACGGAACCAGCTCCAGTTGGTCTTGTTAGCGAGGTGGTCACAGCAGCGGGGTTGCGCCTACATGACCTCCGTGAAAACTAAACCAAGACAAGATCCGATAGCAGTAAATCCTCCTCCTCGTCCAAGTCCAAGCATCCCTCCGTCGTCCCTGCTTTTGCGAAGCAGCGTTTTACAGTAGTGGGGGAGACATCGGCGACAGTTGCTACTATCCAGTAAATTGCATCGAGGACAAACACATATTTGGAAATGTTCTTAACATCCTCCCCCTAGTCCATTTTGTCCAGAACCCTTTCTAGAAGACTCTTGCGATAACGAGCTTTCACTGCCTTGATTATCCCCTGGTTTAATGATTGCAATAGCGATGTCGTTTTTGCTGGAGTCTTTGTTCTATGTAACGGCAATTATAGCATCTCATAATTAGCTCAGGTGTGGAGGCATAATGAGAGTAAAAACCACGAACAATGGACACAGTTGATAAAAGTGCCACCAATGATTAGCGGTCATTTTTAATTCAGGAGTCGGCTAATCGACAGGTTGATGAAAGGAATGTGAGTAAAAGTGATTAAAAAAAATTATTCCAGGTGAATTGCCCCCCTGAGAATCGCCCCCCCGGAAGATTGCCCCCTGGAAGATTATTAAAGGTGGTGGTATTAAGCTGTGCCTGCAAACAGCTTGAAGAAAAAGGGGAGCGAATTTTAAACATCAGTGTTCAAAGCTGTAGGCCTTCCCTTCTTGGTATTAATCCTCACAAAATCTGACTCACAGAGAATTAGAATTTTGTTTAGAACATACAGTATTTGCAGGTGGACATAGCAAAATAGGAAATGAGACCCATAGGTCCCACCTCAGGGATGTTTTAGTATGAAAGTCAACTTGAAAGAATTGAGCTTTAGAGTTTCTCTTGAAAATGAGAATATTTCATTTACAGAAGCAGCCAGTACTCAAAACAATAAAAGCGTTCAGTTTTATTAGCCAATAGTTGGTTGTAAGAAGGCTAGAATGTTAGAATCCTATTTTTGTCCATTATGTATACAGTGGAACCCCGGTTGGCGGATAAAAACAAAGAATTCTCTTGAAGCCGGTATTTTTTTTGGTATCCGGTGAATTGCCCGCCCGGAAGATTGCCCCCAAGAATCACGTTTACTTCTGTCATCGCTTTTTCTAAGAGAATCGAAAACGGTTATAATCCGTAGAATAGTATAAATTTGATCAACTTCGAATTTCACGCAGTGAAAGTTGTTATGTTATGAATGAGAATTATCATTTTTCATATTATCATCTAAAGGCCCTGATTTAAAAAACATCTCAGACCTCTTAAGTAATCCAACTACAAAATGTGGACCAACATAATATCCTATTGACCTTATTTAGAATTTCCGTTATTTTTCTTAATTCACATTCCTACCTAGCCCCTGTAATCCAGATCCTAGCCCTCCTCCCAAACGAGAGTGTGTATAATTGCCCCGTTAGTCACGCATTGGAAATGCAGTACTTTTTCAGCCACGAATGGACATAATGCGGAATAATGCGGAACGGCTCTCTAAAGGATTCAATTGGTCCTTCTCACCCTATAATCTCGCATTAAGGCGCGGCGCCTATATCTAGATATTTAAAANAAATCACAAGTTATGGGCTATGCTTCTCAGATATCCCGTAGTGTCTCTATTCGGATAGTCATCGACAATTCGTAAGATGCGCTGAGAGCACTCAGCATATCGCCTTCGCTGGGGCGGTGGAGGTGACGTTGTGTTTTTATGTTTACATAGAAGAAAAAGAGAAAAACAAAAACAAACAAGTTTATAAAGGTGTTGTCACTTCAAGGGAAACAGAAATACTAGTTTACGACATGCATTTCCATTTGACATCGCTGGTAAATATACTATCAGTTGTCTCTCGTTGCCATATTTAAGTTAACTCTGTAAACATGACAAAAAAGGTCTACAACTTCCTATATTACATAAGCTCTATTAACATAGGATGTAGAAATTGTCCTTAAAATTTAACTTTAGAAAATCGGAACTTGAAATTATGTTCTGGTTTCCTTCCCATTTCTATTATTTCACTTAACATTATAACTTAGTGCTATAATCTAATGAGGTTGCCTGATACCTCCAGGCAACTGCACTCCACAATACTTCGATTGTCCCAGGGTTTCACTCGCCTGAATCGAGTCCGTAATAAACACATTGGGTACAGCGTATGCAGGAAAGCTTTGCAACGCAAGCTATGATAAACGAGGCTTAGATCGTACCTTCACATAACTATTATAGAAGAAAACTAAATCAAAGAAGGGTTCTAGAGGCAAAAATGCAAGGAAGAAGAAAAAGAGGGAAACAAAAACAAATTTATGGAGGTAGTACCATTTCCACACCACCATGAGGTAGGTACATGGCGCGTTGCCCTTATTTTAGAGTGGCGGTGTCCCCTGAAGGCCTACGTTCCACTTCGTTACCATTTCATCACTGTCAATTCAAAGTCCTTCCAAAATACACCGGATTCAAAACGTTTACAAATAAGCTATTTAGCTGTTGCCAATTTGCAAGAGCTGTCTTTAAGGTTGTCTCTTCTTTTCCCAGATCTTAACATCTTTAATAAATTGTAGTCAGAAGCTTCTTGGACATTGGTTTTATCTATTATTTGATATGATACACAAAATTTCTTGCAATATTGATCTACAATTATTAAGCATGTCTTTATTCAAATTAGTAGGNTGTCCCCTGAAGGCCTACGTTCCACTTCGTTACCATTTCATCACTGTCAATTCAAAGTCCTTCCAAAATACACCGGATTCAAAACGTTTACAAATAAGCTATTTAGCTGTTGCCAATTTGCAAGAGCTGTCTTTAAGGTTGTCTCTTCTTTTCCCAGATCTTAACATCTTTAATAAATTGTAGTCAGAAGCTTCTTGGACATTGGTTTTATCTATTATTTGATATGATACACAAAATTTCTTGCAATATTGATCTACAATTATTAAGCATGTCTTTATTCAAATTAGTAGGCATATGTTTTCCAGATTTGTCCTTCATTTGAATTGAAAATGTCCAATATAACTTCAGATTTCCATTTTCACCAGCTCCATTCCTCCATACCTAAGAGATTCCGTAGCAGCTAAGAAAAAGTCCTAATTAGACTACAAATGGAAAAAATTATTAATTACCCTGAGAAATTTCCATGAATATCTGTAGCGGAAATACCAGAGTCTACTGAGATTCTATTTTAAGCATGGTCTTAACACACAGAAAAGGCGAGAGAGTAAACAACGATGGTGAAGAACACTGTACTGAAGATGAAGTTTATAAATACCGTGAAACTGGTGACTTGGTGGAACTACACAGCACATCTAAATTAAATATTGCTTAATTACATTAAATAGTCTACACACAGAACAGGCCCTTGAATAATCGTAGATGTTGCAGAGCAGTTAGGATGCAGTATCAGTTGTGGGAAATTGGTGGAACAAAGTGGGTTGGTGGAACAACACAGCACAACTAAATAAATACTAATTAAATACTTTAACTACTCTAGTAGACACAAAGCAGGGCCTTCGCAGATCGTAGATAATGAAGGAGTTTTGAATTGGGCTGAGATATTATTGTTGAACTAGAACATTGGATATTGGTGGTTTGGATGTGCAGGAGTCGAAGTCGAAGAAGCCCAATGGAGAAGTCGACGTCGGAGAATCGGGGTCGAAGAAGCTCAGTGCAGGAATCGAAGAAACGATGTCAAACATTGAGCAGGGTGAACAGGTTGAAAAGGTTGAACAGGTTGACCAACACAGAACATCTAACTTAAATACTTCACTTAATCACTTAACTACACTATAAATAAACTACTAAATACACCGCTTACCATGTACTTGCCTCCTCCTGCCTGAACAAAGGAATGTTAGGTAAATAAATGGTTAGTTCTTAAATACTCTAGTAAACACAGAAGAAGGACGTCGCAGATCGTAGATATTGAAGGAGTTTTGGATTTGGCTGAGATATTATTGTTGAAGAAGTACATTGGATTTTGGGGTTTTGGATGTGCAGGAGTCGAAGTCGAAGAAGCCCCATGGAGGAGTCGAAGTCAAAGAATCGGGGTCGAAGAAGCCCAGTGAAGGAATCGAAGAAACGATGTCGAAGATTGAGCAGGGTGAACATGTTGAACAGCTGCTTAAGCACTTAACTACACTTTAAATACATTACTAAATACACCGCTTAAATACACGTGTAAAAGGAAATGTTAGGTTAATAAATGGTTAGTTCTTAAATACTCTACTAAACCAACGGGACCCGTTACCAACTGGTACAGGCTGAGTATCATTCCATTCCATTCACCACGGTTTTGTGCAGTAGCTACGAAAAAGCGGAAAATGATTGATTAGAAACACTTAGTTAGCTAGCAAGCAATTTGTTACAAACCAGGTACAAATACATTGAAAATCAATCCAGTGTTAAATGGTAGAGGTTGAGTATCATTTCCATTTGGCAAGGTCATTGATACTGAAAAACTGGAAACAGGTATGTGTTACTTAAGTAATTGCTTTACTTAGCTGCCATGTTTGTGAATTAAACTCATATAATATACCTCTTAACTAATTTAATAAAATGCAATACAACCAATTAAATACACTTTCAAATAAATTAATTAATAAAGTCACATACCATTCACTATCTAGATCACCAGAGTTTTCTGCAATAGCTACGATAAGCCGGAAAAGTATTGATCAGAAACATTTTTAGTTAGGTAGCAAGCTATTTATGAGAAACCAGATAAACAAAAATTTTTGTTTTGCTATAGGATATAATCACACGTATATTGCATCAAACTATTTAGAAAAAGGAATCTTTAGAAGAAGTATCCTATAATCTTGCATGTAGCGCCGCTCACTTATATCCGGATAAAGGCACCATGGTGCCTCTATCCGGCCCTGTTTTTCAACTATTAGATTTCTTATATTGACAGTGAGAAATGATATAAATAAGGCGATTTTCATAAAGCATATATATTTTTTAAATAAGTCTTTTACATAAGTCTTTAATAATAGGCTCTACTATGGATGAAATATGCTTTGACACCTTGACAGTCACTGAAGAAGGGACCTACAGTTCCTTTCCTCCTTTGTTTTCTGGTTTC
>RDPX01000035.1:3774818-3796013 GCA_003991215.1 Morbakka virulenta
CTATGGATGAAATATGCTTTGACACCTTGACAGTCACTGAAGAAGGGACCTACAGTTCCTTTCCTCCTTTGTTTTCTGGTTTCCTGATACTCAAACTTTCATGGAGTGATATTTAGCCAAAAATTAGAGGAGCCTGGCGCCTACATGCAACCCTATTTACTAGACATGAAAATGCAGAAATTTTTAATATCCAGATATAGGCGCCGCGCCTTTATGCGAGATTATAGGGTAAGAAGGACCAATTGAATCCTTTAGAGAGCGGTTCCGCATTATTCCGCATTATCCCCCCCCCCCCTACATTTCGACACATAGTAATGCGGAATAATGCGGAAAAATTCTTTATAAATCATGGTAATTTTGACTAAGTTACATTCGTGGCTGAAAAAGTACTGCATTTCCAATCCGTGACTAACCGGGCAATTATACACAATCTCTTTTGGGAGGAGGGCTAGGATATGAATTACAGGGCATTGTGGAGATAAGGAAACATATTGCAACATTCTGACAAACTGTACAACACCCGTGTATACCAGAGTCAGGATATTATATTGCTATGTGATTCCAGAACTAACATATGGGTGTGAAAGCTGGACAATTACACCAATACCAGAGAAGAAGATTGAAGCAGCAGAGATGTGGTTCTTAAGGCGCATTTTAAAAATATCTTAGACTGAACAAGTTTCCAATGTGAATGTTTTGAAGAGGGCAGGGTGCAAGAGAAAGCTGCTATCCATTATTCGAGAAAGACAGCCTTCTTTCTTGGGTCATATAATGAGAAAAGAGGAGCTCGAAGAAGTGACACTAACGGGAAAGATCGAAGGGAAACGAGGCAGCGGAAGGCCAAGAACAAACTACCTAGGAGGCATAGCGGCATGGTCAGGAAAGAGCGAGTTGCAATTGATAAGACCCGCGAAGGATAGAAGTCTGTGGAGAACCATGATCGCCAACGTTCTGGGAGAGCATGGCACCTGACGATGAGGAGGAGGATAGAACTGTACAAATTTGTTACCAATACGATTTATTAAAAACAATATGTTACACATGCCACAATCTATGTAAATACTAATTTTTACAAAGTATATTACACTCTGTTTTGTTTAGTTGTAAAAAATATCTTAATCATCACCTGACTAATTCATAATGTAATATTAATTGATCCTGAAGTTGCATTTAAAATTTAGAATTAGTTAAAAGTATTTAGAAAATACGTTTCGTGAACAAAGTTCTTCTGGCAATAAGGAAGAAGAAAAAGCTGCAAAATTAAGACTATATTAACGAACGTTACTATAAATATCAACCAATTAACTCACCAAGTTACAACACACAATTTGGCTGCAGGAAAATCTCAGATTTTGAAAGCTACTGTAAACTATGTTTAGCTTCTCATTATAAGCTAGTTAGAAAAGTGGCGGTCCAGCAACACAGCTACCCAAGTACTTACAAATGCATATTTGCATACATGTATGTAAACGTATTTTTATGCATATATATATGGAATCACATGGCAATATAATATCCTGACCCTGGTATACATGGGTATTGTACGGTTTGTCAGAGTTTTGGCCATTTGCAGGAAAACCTGCTTTGCTGTTGCAATACATTTCCTTATCTCCACAATGCATCTTCCGTCTGATTTAATCATACTACTAAGATAATTGGATTTGTCCACCTGCTGAATGTCTTATCCATCAATCTTTAATTTACAGCTCAGGTTTGCACTCCTTTTACCCACAGCCATGCAAAAGGTCTTCCGGCAGTTGATAGTGAGACCCTTGGCTTCATTTTCTTCTATGACTTTTAAGTAGTTGTTGTATCTTCTCTGGAGTATCAGCTATAAGTGTTGTGTCGTCTCCATATCTTATATTATTCATATAATAACCTCCTATCACAAAGCCGTCTTTCTCTTCGATACTTCTCACAATGTACTCACTGTAAAGATTAAATAAATCCGGTGAGAAGACACATCCTTGCCTAACTCCTTATGAATATTACAGTATTTCCCAACTTCGTTTTGTACTCTCACACCTGCAATCTCCTCCCAGTACATAATCCTTATGATTCTTACATCTTTACCGTTTATGTCTAGATCTTGTAGCATCTCTAATAGGCATTCGTGTTTTACTTCATCAAATGCTTTTGAGCAGTAAATGAAACACAGGTATAAATCTCTCTGCATTTCTATTATTCGTTCCGATGACATTCTTATTATGAATTTAGCGCTTCTTGTACTTGAATCTTTGACGAAGTCAAATTGTTGCTTCCCTATCTCCGGCTGTATTGCTCTCCTAGCTCTTGCCATTATGACTCACATAAGGATCTTAGTTACATGGCTCATTAGACTGATGGTTTTGTGTAGCTCAGTTCTATAAGGAAATGAATTATCGCAGATTTCATGGATTGCAAAATCCTTAATAATTATTTGTTCAAAATTAAAAGGGCAAAATTTAGCTTTTTTAACAATTCGCCAGAATATTTTAATTGTTGAAATCAGCAAATGGAAAAAGTATGCTCTTATTAATTACCGAAGTCTATTTAAAGCTGCTGGTACGTTTGGCTACTGTATCTTCTTATTATGCTTGGCAAGGCTGCTACAGAGTGGAGCTGGCAACCCAGGAGCCTGTTGCTCAGCAGCTTTATGAGACTGTAACCTTGAAACCAAGGCATTAAATAAGTCATTAACATAATTGCAAGTGCAGTGACGAAAATCGTCCCAATAATGCAGCCGCGTTTTTTAAAATTTTGAAATGCAATTGTAAAAGATACCTTCTGTAGTCTACCAGTATTTTCATTATGGTGCGTGGCCTGAAGTAGTCTCCTCTTCATTAGAAGAAATGAAAAATGGTACATATTTGGAGCCAACTGATTAACAAGACTACGTTATACTTCAACTGGCAAAGTTTGAGCTAAGAACGTGACCCAATGTCCTTGATAAGTAACATGTTATACGCTTATTTTTCTAATGCATTATAAACCTCAGTGCCAGAGGTAGACCATACTGTCACATACAATTACTGCTGATAGTGGTTGGTGTGAAGACTTCAAATACCTGGGATCCACAGTACAGTGCAATGGAGGATGCCATATAGAAGTTAAGAAGAGAATACAAGCAGTTTGGAGTGGATGGAGAAAGGTAACAGGCATACTATGTGACAGAAAGCTACCACCAAAAGTGAAGGGGAAAATATATAAGACCATAGTGCGGCCAGCTTTACTGTATGGTCATGAATCAGTAGAGACAACAACGAAACATGAAGCAGAGTTGGAGGTGGCAAAATTAAGAATGCTGAGGTGGGCACATGGAGTCACACGCTTGGACAAAATCAGAAATGAATACATCATAGGTATAGCACATGTTAGGAGACTGAGCAAGAAGCAAAGGGAGGCAAGACTCAGATGGTATGGGCATGTGATCAGAAGGGAAGAGAACTATATCAGGAGGAGAATGATAGACATGAATCTGCCAGGGAGAAGGAAGAGAGGAACACCAAGGAGACGCTATATGGATGTAATAAAAGAGGGTATGAGGGGGATGGGAGTGAGAGGGAAAGATGCTGCTGACCGCAGCAAATGGAGGCGTATGATCCGCTGTGGCGACCCCTAAAAGGGAGTAGCCAAAAGACAAAGAGGAAGAAGTGGTTGGTGTGAACACATGGGAAAGATTGGTCTTATCCTTTATGCATATTGTTGAACATGTTGAATCAATGATTTCCATTTTGCTTCTTTAAGGTCTTTGTTTTTTATTTCAGTAGACCTAACTTTGCCGTAATTATAATTCACAACAGTCACTAATAAGTTCAAAGCCTTTCCTTTTGGCCAACGCTATTAATTTCTGATTGAGCAATATACCAGCAGTCAAAGTAGTGCTTGGCTGCCTGGCGTTATTTCTTAATCATACTTAAATTTGCCTGTGACGATTAGTTACAAGTGCTCTAACCTTCAGCTGAAATCTTTCAAACAACTGCATCATTTTTTGAGGACATTGTAACTTCATATCATATGATGATTCAACTCCATTGCTTTCCATAGACTCGACATCCAAAATCTTGTTCCATTCCAGGTCTACAACTATGGGCAATCCATATTTTGCAAAATGATCCATACTACCACAACCAAATAAGAGTACTGAAGTCCGATATTCAGGAATTCTCGCAGTATCTCATGTTCAGCACATAGTAAAACAAAACAAGGTATTTTTAAAAAAATGATTCAATTATGCCTTGTCTACAACCGGCGAAGACTTGTAAAAATTGTTTGTAGCCTTTGATTGATGCCGAGGTTCCTATTTTGAGTATTTGCAGAAGTTTGAACAGTAACGAGGATGCTGCGCGCATTTCTAGAACACATCACGGTTTGTCCAATAATTTGCTACATTTTGATCAATGAGGTATAGAACGAGTAGCTGTGATTATAATTCTATTGCAATCATACAAGTCTGCTGTACAGCGATTAGCCCTGAACCCAAACTGAGAGATTGATATAATTTTCTAATATCCATTTAAAAGTCTAGATATTATTAATTAAAAATGCAATTTTTGAATTTGTGGACATGATTGAAATGCCTCTATAATGTTCAGTTTTATTTCAGGAACCCTTTGTTTTTAAAGAGCCACGCAATAGATGATATTTGCCACAATGGTGGCATGAAAAAATTGTCTAAACAGCTGTTAATGAAACCATCAGCTAAACATGAGATCTATTAAATTTTATTTCATTTTAGGTGCTCCTGAAGTTCGCTCCATTGCATTTTTCTATTTTAAAGCTCTGCCAATATAATTTTGTATTTTGGTAGTCTCTGGAATATTTTTATTGCCAAATCATTAGATGGTAAGAAGCCAAGGTGATTCCTGCAAGTTGTCTAAAACCCTGTTACAAAAAATTTGTGTGACGGTAAAAAAAAGAGGAAAATCCACGCCTTTTTCCTTCATTTCAAAAATTCCCATTTTTTTATTTTTCGCAATGACATTTTTAAAGGCTTTGCAATGCAGAAAAATAGCCAAAAAAATCCCTCGTAATGTATACAGATTAATATTGATGTGTGTTTCATCAATCATTCTTACAGCCAAATAAACTACTTGTGCTAATACAGAAAATATATCCTTCCAAAAATATAATCCTGTCAAGTTTGATAGTTACAAGTAGATGTAACATTATTTGAAACAAAATTGTTACAGGCAGTTAAGATAAACCTTATATACATCTCTCAAAAAAAATGGTACTAATCTATCCACAGTGATACCACTTTGACTCGTTTAATCCAAAGTCCTCTTCTTCAAAATAGGAATTCATAAGACCGCTACAAAATAGCACGTTATTACATATTATTACTTTTACAGATAGTTGATGTTTAAAGTCCTTATCAATATTTAGCCATTGACTGGTAAAATCAAGCGGCAAATAAAAGTTCTAATAGCTAATGCGCGCTGAAAGATTAGAATAATCTACTATCAATTCAGGTTTCAAGCAATAGCGTAACAACACCATCATTCCCGAGAATGATAATTTCTGCTCGTCGGAAGTGCCGTAGAAAAGTATTAACGGTGTGAATGAAAGCTTTACGTGACTGAATGTACCTGTGCGGATAATTAATGGTAACTAATTATGACTAATACCCTATAATGTTTCTGTTTTAAATGAATGAAACAATATCCCCACGAATAAAGATACAACGGCAGTGCTCACTTCTGTCGTTGCATATGCTACAGCGCATTTATCAATGTAAATGCAGCGAATCGCGTAAATGAACTAACGAGGAAAGGATTGACAGTCTTCTTAACTGGGATACAAACTGACTGCAAAAACAGTCACATAGTCGGTGATCGAATCTTCCTTTTTGAATCATCCACACGTCAAAAATAAACAAACAAGTAAAAAACAAAATGCAAAAAGCAAAACATTCTGGAAATATGTAAATTGGTTTGAAAAACAAAAAAGTGACGTCCTGGTGTAAAATAGTTTTAAATAATAATATTCCATGGGTAAAGATACAAGGCTCTTAACTCCATAAATGTAATAAACAGCTACGCCATTTAACAGATCCTTGCTTAAAATAGTATTCCTATTAATCGTATAATTGCTAAAAAGTTAATCCTCAAATACCGATTGGAAATGGAAATTAAAAAGATTATCAAAATTTTGGTCCATAAAACTGTAGATGTTTTAGCTTTGTGATACTCCCAGTTCTCTAGGCCAGCTAAATCATTACAAATTTTGATTCACTGCAACAAAGCTACATATAAACTGCAATCACAGAAGGTAACAAAAATGCAGAAAGCAAGCAATGTTACCCTATGTTAATGATGATTGCGACAGTGTTAATTTACATGCGGGACACAACTCCACAACCCCCTCCTCCTAAGAGATCTCCTTGAAAAACGAAATTAACCCCACCCCCCCACCCCCAAAAAAGTGCTCAGTTATAGGACTCTATCTTCCAAGCTCGAAGTCTATTGGGCATGAGCAATAATGCAAAAGCCAAAAACAATATTTTATATTAACAACCAATTGAACTGTTTATGAAAACACACATCATTTCCAGTAACAACTGTGGTATGGTTGACTCTGTCTCAGAAATTCGTATGACATCTTAGGACCGTGTGGATAACAATTACCTGCATCCAAACAATGCAGGTAATTCTGACAATTACCTAACTAACAATACCTCTGAAGCGGTAGAGGTAGGGTGTTAACTCAAGGCTGTCACCTTCCATGATTGTCTGAATAATAGATTTTAGTTGGTATTCCATTCAGTTTTTAACACTCGTATATTGTTTCTGTAGATAAATGCGCCCACAATTTTCAGTGAGTCGTAAAAGTGTTGTGTTTATCTCAACCTCTTTCTAAACTCGAGTCTTATGACATCATTTTGTGGGTTTGTAACATGCCATCGGGAACGTTTATGAAAGCAACTAAAGTAATAAAAGAGGGTATCTGTTTCACAAATGCTTCTAATGAAAAAGAAGGCAATCACCATGGAAAAAGAGCAGAGGGTGTCCACGATTGTTGTTTGAATATGACTTTGCCAATCAAAATATTAATAATAAAGATATAAACAATAAATCATATGCCTATCTTAAAACTAAGAGGATATGTAAAAATTTATTTTCAAAAAACGCAACGAATACTAATGAATACAAGAAATCTAATGTGTGTATATTTCTAAAGTTGTATGAATTGTGCGAAAATGTAGGCTTTAAAATAAAAACAAGAAAAACAAGAGCAACTTTTTAGGTACAATCGAATTTACAAAATTAGAATGGTCGAAGGGAAAGTTCAAACAGAATACGACACTTAAAAAATTGCTTCGAACGCCAAATGAATCTACATTCGCGGCAACTACATGTAGCTTGGTACTATATCATAGCTCTAGCTACGTATCGTAAAACAATAGACACAAAATATGTCCAGATCACAAAGTGTACCTGTCGTCCGCAAAGTAAACCCTGTTTTGTGACATAATATTAACTTCAGTTCTGAAAATCAATAGACATTTTCTAAACGGGTGAGGTTATCGACTGACCCACCCAAAGACACCAAGAGCACACGCAGATACCAGTGTAGCTCTATTTAAGAGTAAAATTTAAACCTACCCTTGCCCTTTCATTCACAAACAGGCTTGTCGTAAAACCTCACTAAAACAAATTTGTAAAACAAACTAATAGGCGTAAAACTCTACCCTTTCCTGTTGTTTGTAATCGAGTTCACTATAACAATCAAAGTGTATAAATACTTTTAACCCTGTAGCTATTTCACTCATACGTTTTAGTAACAATAGGTCTATAATATGGTACAAGGTCTTGCGGTGTTATCTTCAAAATATATCCAAATCGTGTATTGTAACGTTATTTTAAGAAATACAGTGAAACCACGGAAACATGACCACTCATGGGGTACCGGCAGAGTGGTTGTATTATTATGGTGGTTGCAATGATGACGCCATTCAAGGTAGGGTTGAAGTTCTCGAGAAAGCACGATACTGTGGTCCCTACATTTTATTCCTTCACTGGAATTTAATCTTTCTGATTCATATACAGTCCATTACGAAGAAAAGACAAAAAACCTCTACCAATTCAGATTGGGGTGAGAATTTGACAACCAACTGTTTAACGACAACTGATGTCCTTCATGATAAAAAATAGGCTTTATAGAATACAATGCAACGTAACTGTCATAAACACTGAAGGGCTACAGGACTATTGTCCCGAACATTCCTCTTTAACCATCGTTCCAAAATTTCTGCTATACTACGAACTCCTAAGCTACGACGCATGCACGACAAAAACGATGGTTTAAGAAGAAGGTTATCCCGAAGCAGGGCCATCAAATGTCATGATAAAACAAAAGTTGATGGATGATAAATAGAAAAAAAAAGAATGAATGAATGAGAGAAAGAAGGAAAGAAACAAAGAGGGAAAGAAAGAAAAGGAAAGAAACAAAGAAGGAAAGAAAGAAAAGGAAAGAAAGAAGGACAGAAAGAAAGAAATAAAGAAAGGAAAGAAAGAAAGAAAGAAAGAAAGAAAGAAAGAAAGAAAGAAAGAAAGAAAGAAAGAAAGAAAGAAAGAAAGAAAGAAAGAAAGAATAATCGCACAAGTGCAGGTAAACAGGAAAAAATCTCAGCTGAAAACCTAGGATTGGACGAAGACAGGCATGATGCTCTTAGTCCTGCCCAAAGAAACAAGGCCACTACGGTAACATTTACTACAGTGATGAAGATGACGGGATGGGAAGAAGGCGTTATCGAAGAAAGGAAGTGTCAATAGAATGCAAACATTAAAAAGGTTGACACAAAACTCCCCAATTAATTTTGGCTGGTTCAATAAGTGCAAGCATGGACTCCTTCATGTCACTAAATCTACAGGAGAAATTCATAGGTTTGTTTCACCGTGAAAGGTTCTGCCAGTACCCCTGTTCCTCTTCTGAGGTGTGGAAACTTGTGTGATACAGTAAACAAAAATAAAACTCTTTTTTTACCGCTTTCTTCTCAATGTTTGTTACAATTACTTTACTTTCTGTAACGTAAGGGTCACCTAAATCTAAAAGATGAAACACCATCTAATCCCCAGAAACATTAATTCCTTTACCTCTGCAACAATAGTCTGTTTCAGTACGGATATTTCCACCTGATACAGTAAAACAGTGTGATAAAAATCCACGCGAGTGATTACAAAAATCAATAATGACATGAACGAATTGTAAACTATAAATAAATTTTGTTATATTCTGATGTAGTTACGTAAGACATTAAAATTGGTTATCAAAATCTATATTATTTTCAAATACAAAATGCTTTCTGATAAAACACTTTAACCTATTGTAAAATATTATATATACAATACAGAAGGAATAAAAATACAAAAGTAGGTACATCTGTTACATGTAAAAGTCGACCCTTAGTACATCATCTCAAAACCCCTTGCTAGGTTTGACAACTATCTAAAAACATTATTGGTACCTATTTTGGAAACTACCTCACAGCCCAAAACACGTTTTCTTCAAAAATTAAAGGTACTTTAAATTCCCTGGGACTTTTGAAGTTAGTATTGACTTCAGGAATATTAAAACAAGCAAAAATAAGGGGTGTGTGGGTTAGCATGTTTCAAAATGAGATAATAAACCTTTCGTAAATACACCCACTTTGGTAAGTAAAACAAGGCCTTTACTTTCACTAAAAACTTTAAAACTATGAATATCTGCTAAAATATTTACAGTATCAAAGTGGAATTTCACAGCGTCATCGTAGAAGTCATTAATATTTCTTACTGGCTTAAAATCTATATTCTTGACCCATATTTCAGTTGCTGCAAACTATTATTTCATTTTAACACGAGAAACAACTATTTCAAAAGCCTTTCTGAGTAAAACTAATGCTGTCTGTACTACATTCACGATAGTAATGCCTGTACTGATCAAAAATCAAAAGTACTGGATAAGCTAACTCTCTCTAGGGGCAACCCGGTACCTTGTAATAATAATCTTGTAACCCTTTCGGTACCCTGTGTGACCCTTTTTGTGGCAATTTAAAAAAAGCGGCACCAAAAGTTGCATCACACATTTATTAGTACCACCAATCATAATACGGACATTGAATGGAATATATCACCTGTAGGTATTCTGAAACATATTTCAAACTGAAAAACAGCCGGATATTGTAACAATTCAGTTCTACAGCATAGCAAACTCAAATAAGCCTTTCCGGTTTCGGCTTTGGCTTTGCGACAGGTTTCATTTCTACCTGTTTTTCCTCTTTCTTTGGGCTGTAAGTACCATACATTCCTCCTTTATCTTTTTTCAAAAGCGAGATTACCAATATGATAAGCAAAATTACAAAAACAAAACAAGCAACTCCAATTCCTATATATAGACCTGTTTTACTTGATTCTTCGTCTTTGCAGTCGCTACCTTTATATCCCGATGCGCACTGACAAGTGCGTGCAGCATTGCCTGTACCATTGAAATGCAAAATACAAGTACCTCCGTTTTTGCATGGGTTTGGGCTACAAGGATTTTCTATTGCACAGAATGATCCCAGCCATGCGGATGTACAAGTACAATTAAATTCGCCGTATATCTTATTACGACAGGTATTTCCGGACTGGCATTTTTTAAAAATAGGAGTGCAACTACCTGAGTTTCTACAAGGCGAAGAAACGCATGGATTTGTGTTTATCTGACAATGATAACCATCAAAGCCGGGGGCGCACTGACAAGTAAAGTTTGTTCCTACTGGAGTACAAACTCCATTGTTTTGACAAGGGTCACTATCACAGGCTGTCCGCTTTATTTGACAGTTTTTCCCTCTATACTCAGGCGTGCAGTTACACTGGTATGTATCAAAAGTAATATTCCTGCACGTCCCATTATTCATACAGGGATTATTGTTGCACGGATTAACGTAGTCCTGACATAACAAACCAGTAAATCTTGGTGTACAGCTACAATTAAAGAAGTCAGACCCAAAGCTGCTGAACTTTTTATCCGGTAATGTATTCTTTGGTTGAGACAGGTTCTGACAAGAAGCGCCATTTTTACACGGTGACGGTTTAATTGCACATGTAACGTTGACCGTCTGATCGCAGTTTTTTCCAGTATAGTGCACCGGACAATTACAAGAATAATCGTTAAAGGTATCTAAACAATTTCCTTGAACACAAGGGTTGGTACGGCAGTGATTGTCACTGACGCAACCTATACGCGGTCCCTCGGGTGTAGATATATTCAGATTGACAAAATTCTGTCCAAGAAAAAATTTGTGCAGACACCCCTTGAGCAGATGTGTTAAATTCTTTTTCAAGGAGCTCTGAGCTGTCTTACCAATGCTAGCACCACGAGCTGCAACTAAACTCCTCCAGTCGTTTCCAAAGATCACATGGTTCGTAGTGGCAACAACTATCTTGTCAACACTCAGCGAAGTTGTATTACCTTTCGTGTACAGATGGATGTTATGCCACTTCCCATCGGTTACGGGAGGACCTAAGCAAAAGTGAAAATGAAAACTCGTCACAAGCCAATAAAAAATACTATTATAAAAATTGCTTGTTAATTTAGGTTTCACTGTCAACGCTAAAGTATCAAAACAAGCTACGGCGATGGGTGCTTTCTTCATTCTATCGGGGTTTTGCAATGGTATTTTCTGAGAGTTGAGAAAAGTTAATGCCAAAGGTAATGGGTAAACAGCAGACGCAAATAGTCATATCTGTTGTGATTACAATTTGCTTCTGAGTTACATTTAGTAAAAACGCAAATCTGGTAAACGCCTAGAAAGATCAACGGCACGTTTATCTTTCACGTTGATCCACTGTCATATTGAAATATTAAAACACTTGCAAATAACAGTGATGAGAAGGTCCAGCAACCTTGTTTATTAATGCGATTTTCTATCTGCTTTTACTTTATTTACTGTGTTTTTATGCTTTTTAACCACGAATAATAACATATGCCAGAAATTCTATTTTTGTACTAACAATATCTTCTACGCTGTTGTCAGAGGAAAATATCCGCGCTGATGCATAATTTATTCAGTGAAGCCTCGTTACCTTTAATACTTTAGGTGAATAACGATAATTGAAAATAGGAAAAGGGGCAAATATTTGGTAAAAAGGATTTACAATAGAATGCTCAATGTTTTTGGTATTTTCAAACAAAAGTGGCAAGTAGTCAGTGCACGGCCTTGAAATAGAGGGTGAAACCCAGATTCTCTTCGGACGTATAAAAAATTAAAAATAATCAATTAATAACGAACGAGGAGGAAAACTGCAACCAACAATGAAGAAATAAACGGTGTTATTATGGGATGGTTAAAATTTGAAAGCACCCGTGCAACTTAAACATAAAAATGTTGAAAAATTTAGTAAGTGTTGAAAGAGTAGAAGTACGGGTAAAAAACCCGACGTTCGGATCATAATAGGGTAAAGAGACAAAAAAGCAAAAAGCATGACAGGTATTAAATGAAGGAGAAATATATAAAAATTATCCAACAGTAAACTTGCTTACAGGAAGAGCAAGTTACATAGTACATAAAGAAGTATTCCAGAGTAGTCAAGCTGTGGGCGATATTCCTATTTCAAATTCTTAGCAACACACTAGACAAAAACATTTCATAGAATTGCATAGAACTTTAGGAACACAACATTTTAGGTGGGTAACGATAATTACTTTAATGTTTAAACTTTAAAATAATTGTTGACTGTTAATAATGGTTAAAGAAATTCGACTGACGTATTGGCATCTAAACTTCCATGTTATTACTACCATTCTTAGATGATGCTATACCTTATCCAACCTTACATTTACTTTTAAAATAGTAAGGCCATAAACTAATACTTACTTGTATGGCTGAATGACTTCTCACCGGAGCCAAAATTATATAGCATAAAAATTTTGTCTGACAAAATTCCAATACCAACAAATTTATCATTGCCATCGCTCGTTGATAAAATAACGGCACCCGTTCTCCGGGTTCTCAGATAAAACGAAACATCAGAGTTAAGAAAAGTGCCGTTGATAGAAGCCGAAGCGATGTTCACGGACTGATTCTGACCGTTAAAAGTAACGCTTGATGTACCTAAAGAAAGAAATTCAAATGTATACTTTATCGGGATGGGAAATTAGACCACAAATGTAGAAATTTACAACAATAAAATAAAAAACAAAACAAAAAAAAACAGAAACAAAACATATGATAAGCATCGTCTTTATGTCTCAATCTTGCCCAAAATACATTTGATAAATTAAAGGAGTTCAAATAAGAATGACCTCTAAAATGGTATATTACTTGGAAATGTACATAATAATTTAGTTATGTAATTTCTGGGGTGATCTTCTTAATCTGAGCACCTTGGGTTGCTCGTTATCCTTTATACCCAATATACGATAAAATAATAAATATGTGTGCGTCCCCCCCCGTTGGCTTTCCCCTGCTTCCGTGTCCCTGTCACTGTCTCTCACACATTCACTCACACACACAACAATACAACTTCTTACATGAGCCGACAAAACATAACAGGGGTCAAGAAATAGCAGTATGATTTTGCACTGATAAACTATAAATAGCAGTTTAATAATAACAATGTAACAAGGGCAATAATTGTTTCAGCCAAAGATACCTTCCAAAAGATGAGCCCAATTTGGAAAAACAAAAATATAGCAATCTCAACAAAGATTAGAGTGCTTAAGACCCATGTCTGGTTAATTCTTTTGTACATCTTTGAATGTTGAACAATAACTAAGGATTGAGAAAGAAGACTTGAAAGAGCTTATACAATAAAAGAAAATCGAAAGAGGGGTGTTGAAAGAAGCAAACCTAGACAGGTACTTAGTCAAGACAATTAAGGAAAAAAATTATGCAATTTTTGGGACAAATCTGCTGTCAAAAAAGTCTTGAGCACTTATCTTTAACAGGGGGAAAAAGAGAGAAAAGGAGGTAGAGGTAGCCAGAGAGCAACATTTCTGGAAATTTTAATTCTTGGGCAACCGCTAGCTCTTAAGATTCTATAATCTATTTCCGGATATCTGATGATAAAACTGAATGGAAAACCGTGATCGTCGACGTCTGGTTCAGATGAGAAATCTTGTAAAAGACTTCAAATAAAGAAGAGATAGAAGAAAGAGAAGGAAAAGAACAAAATAAAGACAAAGAAGAAGAAGGAGGAGAAGAAGAGAAGAGAAGAGAAGAGAAGAGAAGGAAGAATAAAATGAAGGGCAATGAAAGAAATGGATAAAAAAAATACACAAATGTAAACACATCATAGCCTTTCACAGTCCTCCACCTTTCTCGTGATTCCTGGTTTCTTTTCACTTTCTGGAGACAACACCAGTTTTTAACTCAGCCTTTTTGCACACTTTTATTATCTTGTTGAAACAAATCCCGTAATTATGCCACTAAATGTGTGGAACCGTGAAAAGAAGGCAAAAGAGAAATAGCCAAGGCAAGATATGACTGACTGACTTTTGACTTAAAGCTATTCCTGCCATATTATAGCTAAGATAAATCAGAAGCCAACCAGTTCCACAATCTTCATTAACAAAAAAATTATTACGATGGAAAACAACTTCATGAGGGTGAAGATGTTAAAAAACACGCATCAAATGAGATACAACAAACAAAGACATGCCACATTTCGTCGACGAAACAAATGCTAAGGAGTAGCAGCAAGCTTTGGATCCGTCAAGTTACATCAATATGAGATAAGAGAGCACTTGATTAGTTGTGACAAAACGGGTGCTAGATTTACAGAGATAAAATATATTTTCAGGTGTAACGTGTTTCCAGAGGCAACCTTTTCAGAAACACACTTATAAATATATATAAGAACTCCAAGAATGATATAGAGAAATTGACACAACACGCATTCTCAATGATGAGCATTCCTCAAGAGGAGAAGGCATCTCACCAGGGTTAACATCAGAATGATAGTTCATGAATATTGGGCGAAGGCATAGATATTTTCTATTGAACGAACTAAGTTACATTTTTACCGTCTGAAAAGAAACAAGCCACTTTCTCCCCCATTCTCTGACAAACTGATGGTCAGATTTCAAACCATCTCGAGTTTAACTTTTCCTGCTGAGTTACACTGTAGTAAATGCTAGAGTACAAGGTATTCCCATCAGCATAAATACTGATAGGTTGAAGCAATTATCGTAATGACCATTGATGTAGCGAAGGAATAGGGATGAACCCAGAACGGAGCCTTGAAAAACATCATCATTAATGGAATGCTTGTCAGGCATATTTCCATCCCGATGAGTTCCATCAGCAAACAGGCTTATCTTCTCCAGTAGTTCTACCAATAAATTGTTGTAAAGTCGTTTGAAAACCTATTGATGGCAGAAAGAACACATTAAAGTAAAAAATTTGCCAGAACCAAGCAGATCATCAGCATTCGTGAAGGCAGGGGTGACAAAATTTTTTTCAAGAAAATGGATCCCATGGAACGGATAGGGAAAGACTAAAAAGTTTGAGCACAGGGGATAAAAGCTCAGAACACTCTTTTAAAATAACGACCGGAATTGAATCTGGCCTAGCGGCTTAAGATTGCTCAAGCCCATGAATAATCTTTAGAATCAATCTTGAATTTATGATGGAAGAGCTCAAAATGTGATAAATTTAAGAAGGGAAATCCGCCAAAGAAATACCAATCTCATTCAGGGAAGGGTTAGCAGAAAACCATCTAGCAAATAGATCTGGCTTTTCCTTGTATGGTAGAAAAAGCTATTACAAAAAGAAGTCGAGAAGCTATCAACTTGTCAGGATTCCATGCAATAGTGTAAATCTTCCAGAAACCTCAAGTATTAAGTCCTTGGAAAGAAACAGCTTCACGAACAAGATCAGCCTGATAAGAAGTGGCATAAAAAATCACCTTGTTTACAAGCACTGGTGGCCCATCTAAAATAACCCTGTGATTCAACATCTCCATTGCGTTGAAACAAAACAATGAACAAATTGCGATGGGCAATGACAGAAGAACAAAGAGCATTCCACTATTGAGGGAATAGAGTTATGAATTTTAAAACTGCGACTGGGTAAAACTGATTTAACACCAGCATGAGCCCATTCTATAAATACAGCTCTTGCATCAGAAGCTAATTTGCTCAAAACGTAATCCAAAGGACTACACCATGAAATTGACAATAATCCTCCCAGTCAACCTAACTAGAATTTTAAAGTTTTACGATGACTTTGCTTGTCAACAAGGCTTCACACAGTTGCCTTAATCCCTACAGTGGCAAGAAAATTTCACAAGATCCGATAGGAGGTAAAGTTGAAACAGTACAATACTCAGGAATAAAATCAAAAAGAGATCTAAAAGAGGTTCTCTTGCATCTGAACCAAGAAATATTGTGAGAAAATCAACAACCTGTGTACGATAATAAGCAAGTACCAAGTTAAAATTAACGTACCACGTCTGTCAGTCCGATTAGAATGAATTGAAAAGGTTTTGTGGTCATGATTGCAGTCGCCAAAGGCAAAGATATTAGCAGTGTGATGCTTGTTTAAAGGCTTACCAATGAGGTCGGAAAGTGACTCAATTCCTGAGCAAAATAACTAGTGGCCTAAAAATGGTAATCTGAAGCAAAAGAAAGGCTCATCTTTAGACTCGAATTCTTTTACTTTAACAGCTGAAAGATCCTGTAGGTAATACCTTATTACATGAAATGTAAAAGGCTGGGTAATTAATGCAAATGGCTTGGATCCGCTTTAATAAAAACACCCATTAATTTCAGATCCACGTTAATATAACCAACGTTCAAATAACGTTCGATAGCTAGTATTAGAGCGGGAAACGATTCATAAAACCAAAAACCAAATGGCACCGTATAAAACATTATTAATCGAGATGGTACATTGAAATATTATAATTTAAACACAAAGCAATAATTTCAGCATCTTTTAAAATGTTTTCGTCCTCAGAGTGTTCCCGATTGTCATCATCATCTCCAGTCTCGACTTCCTAGGGCCCACAAGCTCTTTTACAATTTCTTTTGCATTCTTCACACACTATTTATTAATCGGGTGTTTTACCCATGGAACTTTTATGATATAAATCAAAATCTTTTCCACTTGAGCCCAAAGAATTTTTTACCCTTGTTCGTATTTCGGGTCCATATTGTACTAGGCACGGCATTGGTTTTCTACAGTGTACAGTGGCTTTGAATTTGCCCCATCCTGTATCGTAAACCAAGTGTACCGGTAAATAATGACTGGTACAATGCGGCCTTTTTAGGGAGTTTGACCAGCTATTGCAAATATGTCGTGCTTATTATATGTTCATTTTTAAAAGATATATTCGGTCCAGTATAAGGAACTCAATCGACAGTGTTGTAATAAACACGAAAATCTCTCAATCCAGTGAAAAATTCAAATTTATGTCATTGTTCACTTATCAATCTGAATTAGTGTCAGTAAATGTAGCGCAAAGTAAAAATCAAATCTAGAGTTTCAATAAATTGACGAGGATTCGTCATTAATTTTCAATTATTCAAGGTCATTAAAACATACTTTCGGTTGCAGAGGGTCTTCAAAAAATGTTTTCTCAATTAAATGGCACAACAAGGAGCAGTTAAAATTGATTTAGAATGTACCATTTTCAATCAAAGTCAGTCTTTTATTCTGCTCATTGATTTTGTTTAGACGAAGTCGCTATTCAAGTATTTTCAACGTAAGGGTATACCAAAGAAAAAAATCTGTAACTGATCCATGTGAACCCTCAAAGGAAAATCCATCGGTATGTATTACCGTAAACGAAATTGAAGCTGTCTAAAAGAGCATGCAAGAAAGTAAACCCCCAAACAAAAAAAATTCTATTTATGGAGAAAAAAAGAAGCAAGAAATCGCAAAATGCGCATCGGAACATGGCCATGTAGCCGCAGTTAGTAAGTTTAGGAAAACTTTCCCAACCCTAAAACTACCATTCGACCTTGATTCAGAAGATACAAGAAAAACTAAAAAGAAAAGAAGCCAAACCAGAAAATTGTCCGAAAGATTGGACATGCGCAGGGGAGGCCCTTGTTACTTAGTGCCAAGCTCTATTTAAAACTACGATCGAAGTTATTATCCCCAACAACGGCTGGGGAAGGGATGAAGCAGCATGTCATCAGGGGAGTATAGATGGGGTAAGAGCAGTCCAAACCTGAGACGTTTGGTAAATATATGAACTTTGAAGTGACTTGATCCTGGGTAAGATCTCTGTATTAAAGGATGTTATTCTCACGCAGAGTAGCTACCATCTCGAAAACAGTTATTACACGCTCCTTGTGAAATGAAATCATCTCTCAGTTTCTTCACAATATTCCTGACGAGTTGATAACAGATGGAGATCAGACACCTTCTCTTTGACACTGAGAACATAACCATTGCATCCGAGAGACAAAAGCATATTTCTGGTGCTGGTTCCAGTGATTACCCTAATTACCCTAACAATCTGTAAAGCACACGACGGAAAAATCCTACCGTTCCACCTAATTTACAAGGGAAAACACAAAGATCATCCCAAAAAGTTGATTTTCCGATGTTTTTTGTATAAAATACACGAAGCGAAATCTCTGTCAAGTAATCAAAAAAGTCTTCTTATATAGGATGCTTTCAAACCTTAACCTACTAACAACGTATCTGATATTCTTTCAAACCACAGAATTGAGTCCAGTTATAGTAGCTAAAAACAAGACACATTTTTGGAACCTTTGGATCTGACTACAAACGGTAGTTTAATGAAAACTGGAAAAAGGGCTTTCAGCGAATACTGCATTTCTTTAACAAAGATCACGCTAAAAGCTGGTCCTACCGGTGAGGTAATCACAATCAAAGCTGACTTGAGACTGTCTGTTTTGAAGCCTCTTCATGCCAATGTCATGAAAGAGGCTTACCATTATTTCAAAATATCAAAAGGCCAAGAGGTTACAATGAATGGAAGGAAGGTACCAGGGATTACAGAATCCCTTTGGCCAACAGGTGAAAAACAAACGAATAGAGTCAATTTATACCACTTATAAAGACGCAAAACGTAGTATTGTCGATATAAGGAATTGTGTCCAAATTCTTTGTCTGATAACCACGTTACCTATTGAAGATTTAGACATTCAGGGGGTTTGATCCGCGTTAATTTCTGGCATGTTAAATACATGCCCACATATATATATTTCGTGTGATAAGGTAAATAGCAAGATTATGAAGATTAGTTGTAAAGTCTTGTGAGAAACAAGGTAAATAGCCATCAACAAATAGATCACTATTACGTACACTACCATTGAGAATTATCTCACAAAGAGCAAGAATATGAGGACAGTCAGAATAAATAAAAAGTTTCAAAAAATTGGAACGCTATCTTTCGCCAATACCGAAAGGTAAGAAGAGAGCATTTTTTGAAGCCAAGAAATTCTTCTCACCCCCAACACACTGAAATTCTTCGCAGTAGCAGGCACCATTATTCTGGTTAAAATTATCGTGTGGAAAATAAAAATTCAACATAGATGTCCGAAACCATCAATTAGACAAAAATAATCAGCAGGTCGACTAACTGGGCAAAATGATACGGGTGGCATTGAACGGAGCGAAAGCAGACACCTTCTACCAGCTAATATCTGGGTGTCCAAGAAGGCAACCTTCACGTGGTGACGCATGGGCGCCAATTAGGCAGGTTTTCCTGACTGATTAGTAACGAATAGCCTTCGTTTCGTTTCAAGCTGTTCTTTGGTACTATGGAAGAAATCGATCTCGTCGTTCATGGGATTTCGAAACTGGTTCGTCGTCGATTTGGGGAATCCTTTTGGAAGTTGTGCCACCCCCGGTGGTAAGTGAAGGTTTATTGTTTCTGGTTTCTTTCCAATCCGATCTGCTTTGCCTGTGGGTTGCTGATGCTTTTCAGTGGCGCCTTGCTAGTATGTATGGGTGGCAACCGGGGCAAATCCTGGTAAACTTCGAGTGACAGGATAACAACTGCTGGGTCTACCTCACATACGAAAAACCAACCAGGAAATGTGCAACTCCGACGCCCCTGTAGTTGGGAGAGATATTCCCGGCGCAACCTACCCACTTGGTCACAGATACATACTAGAGAGGAGTTGCCGTGAGTTCTGGCTATTCACGTGCCCGGCGGTGAGGGGCGGTTGGTTTCTCGGTTCATGAAACCGGATCAAGCTCATCGGGGTAGTCTTCCACTCTGCCTCCAGCAGCTTACACAACAACAACAACCAAACACTGTACTCATAAGTGAGGCTACGTGACCTATAAGAGGTATTTTAATTGTGGCATCATCTCTTAGAAGTTTACTAATTATAATGAAAGAGGCTTTCCTACCTCTTGGGCAGACCAGACGCCAACCTAAAATTTTAAGGTTTCCTTTGGTACTTGTTATACCAAGTACATGTTCTGGGTAAAGCAAGCGTAAAACAAGAACTAACCTTATATTAACCTTTTCAATAGAAATGATACAGTAGAAATAAAAATGAACGAGAACAAGCTGTTGGAAATGTCTAAACAAAGTATGACAGTAGATTTCATTGTCAGTATATGTACATTGGAGAATAAAGATAAAACCATTGAATTACATTATACTTACACGTTGTCTGTCCTGGTTTGTTTGGAATATCCAAACATTCTGTTCCTTTGACACAACGACTCTGTAATGCACAACCAAATATCGCGCACTGTTTACCAGCAAAACCGACTTGGCAGCTGCAGTTAAATGCATTCCACAAATCGTTGCACGTTCCTCCGTACAGGCAAGGGTTTGATCCACAGACGTCTGTTCCGTTGCAACCTGGAGACGACTGGGTTTCGTTGACAGCAGCTGTGATTCGACCAGGTACATTTTGATTTGTGACAGTTTTACCTGTGAAATAATAATAACAATAATAATAATAATAATAATAATAATAATAATAATAATAATAATAATAATAATAATAATAATAATAATGGAAACTTTTTATTTTTTCATCTGAACATATACAATTACAAACCTCACTAACCAAGGTAGTTTGCATTGGCTTGCCTATTTAACAAAATCAAAATTAAATATTTTACTAACAAAATCAATAAAGCGACAATAGTTCAAGGCTGGTCCATGGTTTATTTCTACGACAGAATATGTAGTATGTGGTGCGAATGATTATGTTGGAAAGTTTGGTTGAAAGAAAGCGCTCGTGTTTGTTGTCGATGTTCAAAGCGTTGCACATTTTACTGAAGGTAATACAAGATTTACC